>JBBPLC010000093.1:0-78108 GCA_038089535.1 Hemileccinum rubropunctum
TCTTTCAATCTCGGCTTTCAAGAATGAGGACCTTCTTCCTGTAGTCCCCGAACACAGAACTTGGCGTGGATACAACTACGTTGCGTTGTGCGTCACATTGATCCTCTCTTTTAGCCAGCACAGTCCATGATGTTGGGGTTCGAAACAGCTGGGTGGCAGACATGTTCAACATCAACACGTGAGTCGCTCGTGTGATTTCGACACCCAAACGTTTCCTTCTTACGCGTCGCTAACATCGTCCTCAAGTTGGATGATCGTGTCGTCCATGATACAACTGGGTATATCGTGGTGGCAAGCCTGGATCTGCGTATGGGTGGGATTCAGCTGCGTGACACCATTTCTGGTCTTGAATGCACGACCCGGCGCAGTGTTCCACGTTACATTTCCGGTCGTTATCCGCACGAGTTTCGGAGTCTTTGGAAGTTTGTGGTGTGTCTTCAATCGGGGCGCAATGGCTTGGTGAGGACTCCTGACAGCTTCCCTCCTCGTGTCCGTGGTTTAAAATGGAATTGCAGTATATGGTATGGGGTGCAAGCAAGCATTGGAGGAACATGTGTTTTGGTAATGCTACGTGCTATGTGGCCAAGTGTGAACAACATTCGTGAGTGGTTTCATCTTTTGGTGGTATTCCAGAATATCTTATGAACACCATTGGAACCCAGCCAATTCACTACCAGCTTCTTCCGGAACAAATACTCGGGACTTTATGTGCTTCTTTTTGTTCTGGCTCCTATCGTTACCCTTGATTTGGTTCCCTGTGCACAAAATGTTCGTTGGGGAACATTCTCGATTGCATATTCTTTCGCTAACCCATTCTGGAAAGTCGTCATTTCTTTGTAGTGAAGATGGTGGTGACGCCCACCGCAGCGATTGTATTCCTAATATGGTGCATCCGCAAAGCGCATGGTATGGGCCCCATTTTACGCCAGCCAGCCTCTATCCATGGATCCAATCTGGCCTGGGCAATGGTCGTGAGCCTCATGTCGTGCATCAGTAACTTGGTGACGATTCTCACGTCAGCATGCTTCGTTCATTCCTTAGCCCTACGTCTCATTGTGATACGAATAGGAACGCACCGGACTTTGCGTCTAGGGCAAGGACACCCGCTGCGGCAGCTTGGCCACAGCTTTTCGCGTTCCCGCTGGTGTCTTCTATCGTGTGTTTGATCGGCATCATCGTCAGTTCATCTTCCCAGGCTATATATGGAGAGGCTATCTGGTCGCCCATCGATTTATTGGACCGGTTCTTGGATGATAATCCTTCGCCTGCGACAAGATTTGGGGTGCGTCCAGTACTTTCCATGTTCGCTATGTCTGGTGTAGCTCACCGGTCGGCCAGGTATGGTTCATCTCCGCCTCCTTTGTTATAGCGCAGGTGAGCCGCAGATCCCGTGCAATGTACAAGATATATCGACATCACTCACGGAATAAACCATACACACATGCTAGATGGGGTATGTTCGTCATATTTCTCCAAACAATAAATGGCATCCCATTATGATGTTCTGCTTCTGTGACTCATTTTTGGGTTCGCGCATACTTATGTATTTGCGCAGAACGAATATATCCGCAAACTCAGTTTCGGCTGGGTGCGACCTAACCGCCTTATGTCCTCGTTTCATCGTGGGTGTCGCGTTTCTGGAAAATTTTCCTGTGCTCACGCGATATAATGGGTCCATCTATGACTAACATCACCTTTTTTCATGTTTTTAGAACATCCGACGAGGCGGATACGTTGCAGCCATCGTCGGCTTATGCATGTGTCCATGGAACTTGCTCAAAAGCAGCAATGATTTTACATCTTACCTGTCCGCGTACTCTGTCTTTTTAAGTTCTATTGCAGGAGTCATGGTAAGGCGGTCATTAAACCTTACGATCCGCGCTCATGAGGGCGGGATCTCCCTGCGAATTGTGGTTAGGTCACTGAATATTACCTAATTCGCAAGGGCCATTATAACGTTGCTGATTTGTATCAGACGAGAAGGCACACCTGGTACTGGTATACGTACGGGGTAAATTTCCGGTGAGCATGGCTTTCGATGAGCACATGCGGATGGCGGCTAAACACATTTTGCAGTGCCTATGCGGCTTATATCTCTGGAATCTTGATCAACGTAGTCGGTTTCGCGGGCGCCAGTAAGTCTTTATTTATTTTTTCTTTCCCAGCTTCCGGACCATGTCTCTTTTGGCGATGGTCCGTCATGATCCGGCTGGGAAAAAGACGCTGTACTGACAACGCTTCCCGTGCATTTTGTCATGATCCAGCTGGTCGTACGGTACCGGTTGCGGCTACGCGGGTATACCAGCTCTCGTTCTTTACAGGATTCGGGGTATCGTCTCTGGTGTATTATGCGCTGAATTGGTTGTTCCCTGTCGTGGGGGCGGCTGCGGTGTTTGAGGAGATTGATGTGTCAGGGTACGAAGGGAAGTCGATGCAGGCTCATGTCGGTGATTAGAGGGTCGTAGACTCGTAGGGAACGTACTGGCCAACTTACCTCCATAGTGTCGGACCGAAAAGGGTGTTTCCTTTTTTGTCTGTATGTGTGTTCGGGGGTACCCGGTGTTATGATGTCATCCCACATAGGAGGGGGATTGACCAAGATTACGCCTTTGTCGAAACACATCGCATCGATGTCGTCTGGTACTCAATCACCCCCGCTTGAAGCAACGGGATCTCATCTCCCAATGGGCGTGTCGTCCATTGACGGAACCTGCTCTAAACCTATGAAGGACGCAGAACAACGCGCAGGTAGGCCGTCATCGAGTTCTTAAAAAGGGGCCATGTCTCATGTGCGCAGATTACTTTAGTGATGCGGTGCGTCGAAACATGGAATGACAAGTTCCATTATACCTTACGGCCGTTTCATAGGTCAAAGAGCAGTATGCGCACTGCTCGCCCGCTCAAAAGCCACATCCGGTAGATAAGGAGAGACAAACTTGAATCGAGTACGAAAAGTCCTCGGGGGGAAGACATCATGTACAAAACGTTTGAGACTGCTGGCTGAGTGACGTTCTACTTTGTCTGTGTACCAGTCAAATAGTTGGACCACCATTCCTTGAAGCGTGAGCATCCCAAGTCACCGACCAACGCGACCGTCTCTTTGGTGGACAAGTGACAGTCTCTGGGACGCATGACTGCGTCCGATGGGGTGGAGCTGTCGCGAATGATGTGGTTTATAGGCAGGTTGAGGATCTTTCCAAATATTTCGCAGATGTTGTATTTGGTCAGACATTCATCTGCAGAATAGTGTACGACTCGGGGGATGGTCGTGTCCAAATCTATTCCAGTTGTGAAGAAGACAAGCGAGGGGTGGGTTTGGGCACCTACCCGACACACGAACAAGGAACGAGGCTATGTCGAGGACGTTGGTGGGGTACCTTTGTGCATAGTCGTCCATCTTGTACGTCTTTCCAGATTGATCCTGAACGACATCGAGGAGGATGTTGACTGCGCTATCTGAATTCTTCGGTGCAGGACCATAACTGTTGGAATAATCAAGTCAGGTCGGAATGAACGCGTACTTGGACGCGACTCACAGCACGGGCACTCGAAGAACGACAACCTTGGCGCCGCTCACATCTAAAACGGACTTTTCGCCAGCGAATTTGGTGACGCCATATTCCTGCAACGGATTTGCCTCGCTTCCTGGTTCGTAAGGCGGGTTCCTCCCATCAAAGACATAATCTACGTTGCAGGGTTGGGAAAGTACGTATGTTGCCAGGACAGCCAACGTACTGACCTGTGGAAATGTAAACGAGGGTAGCTCCGTTGTCCCTGCTGAGTTCAGCGAGGTGACCAGGGACGTCTTGGTTGAGCTACATGGGTGATGTTAATCACAAAACTCGATGAGGTCACAAATGCGGGTGCGGACTTTGACTGCAGCTGCAGCGCCACCCTGTAGAAGGTGTCGATGAGCACCGAAACATGAGGAGCTCATTGAAGGATGTCCAACTTACATCTTTGAATGCATCTGGCCGTCTTTCAGCTGCGCAGTGAATCACCCCTTGAATGGATGTGGCGCATTAGCACACAACGTTCACGGTCCGATACTGTCATGCCAACGGGGCATCGTTGACATACAATCGAATTTGTGTTCGCTAAACAACTCGCGGAGGGTGGTACCTCCCTGGGAGAGTAAATCATTGATCAAATCGAGCCTGACGAGTCCTTCTTTGACTTGAGAGTATGATAGACCGACGGTGTGGACGCCTGCGCGCTGGAATGCGTTGAACACGGCAGTTCCCAGGACGCCGGATGCACCTAGGTATGGTGTTGGTCCGTCAGATCATCATCGTGGAGAGAGTCAGCCGTCAGAACCTGTGACAAGGACGCTCTTCATAACCTGGAACAATTGCCAAGTGCACCAAAAGATCTCGATCAGTGAGACATGTATCACAGATTTCTCGCAGGGTGTTGATTGGTCAAAGATACCTGAGTTGAGTCTGAACTTGAAATTTGTCTATTTCTACCTTCTTCAAGAACAGTTAACCCCCGTTCTTTCGTCAGTCTCACTTATCATCGTGGCCTCCCATGCAAGTTAACGGTGGCTTGTGCAATTGTCAGATAATGATCATAGTAACTTCCATGCCTATCTGATTCCACGTGAAACAAGAGAAGGTTTGGTAGCTCGACAGGGTCTATCGGATAACGGAGGCAACCTGAGCGAGGCGCCGAGGGTGTCTCAGAAGATGATAGTCTGGTGTCCTGTCTCAGAGCTACCAGCGACTATCTGCGATCTAGCGGCCAAACGAGAACATGAGCCTAAGACTCACCTGTGGGTCACTGGCAGATAACATTCTATATCGAATTCGACCATGGGTGCCTTGGAGTGAGAATGAGAAGTGAGTGTCGTCACTTTGGCGGGCCCGTAGCCTGCGCTCGGAATGCATGTTAAGATTTTTCTTATCCTCGTTTATTGTCCAATAAGGCTATCTCCCTTTGTCGAACAGCACACATGTGCAGTTTCTGTGTGCCCAGATTTTGAAGCTAATGTTCTATGTAGTCTCTCAAGCCAGACTTATCCGTAATACTCGGATTTCTGCGCAAACCTGTCGTCCCGAAAGCAGTATCTTGACCGTCATTCGGTGGACCAACCTGTTCTAGGCGAGTCGACTGTGACTTGTCACCATGCACCGCAATTCCTGCACCGAATTTTTGTAACAAGTTTTATACCTGCCACTCCGCCACTGTCACCGACAGTACCAGCCAGACATGGTACTACTACTAATGTGGTATAGCCATCGGAGTTGTAGCAGACAGACGCAACTTTAGATTATTTTTATTTTATATCCAGTAAGCATTCTTTGCTGTGCAAGTTTGCCAAGTGCAGTCGACCCATGCGCAAAAGCTGTACTGACGTGGTCACTCGGCTTCTTTTAAGAGGTTCAAAAATCGGTCAGAGAATCCACTCACGTGGACCACTTCCACGAGCTACGGCCGCCCACCGTTCGGCTAGCGCTTATCTAGGGCTGTGGACTTGAGTGCTCTAAAACTGGCCCCTGGTGGTGCCTGCGGCGCTCCATCAGACGACTCGGAAGATCAGTGACAGATCCGTCTCTCTCAGGTGTGCGCGACCCATAACTTCAGCTTTGCAACTGGGGGCTTTAAATCCAGCCTTAATGACAACAAAGGTTGAGTTCGAGGCATCACAAGGGTACTACGCTCACATTCGAAGGTCTTCAATAAAACTCCACAGGGCTTGCTACATTTCAGGGGATATCGCGTTGAAACTTCCACCAGTTTCCACCCCAGTTCGTATTACGGCATCTCAGTGTGGTAAGGTTTCACACGTGAGATTTGCGATCAGGTTTCAACCAACTGTCACCGATACAAATTCCTCTTCCGTCACGGTAAGCGGCGTCAAAGGTGGAAGGGAGCCTGCCAGTGCGGACGGTACCGTTCATTGGACCAGTGTGAGTGAGATTTGTAACAATCGTACCATCGAAACGGTGACCGTCAAGCAAAGGCTCTAACTTTCCTCTCTAGAGACTGGACTGCAAGGGCTCAACTTCCTAATCTCCCGCGGATCATCATGAAGCCTTATCAGGGGACGGAGTCGGCTGCTGTCGACTACTACCCAATGTACTATCGGCTACCACCTACCGTTTCAAAGCCACTGTTTCATAGTGCCTTCAACGTGAATTCAACGCCCGTGAGGAATCTCCTCTGTGTAAATTCCCCGAAGTACAGATACACCAAATAACCCACGCGATCCGATCATCTGGCGACGTGATTTACCGCACCCACGGAACGGAAGACCACACTCATGTTTATCCTCTGTCATATTAAGGTTATATGTTTTACGGCACCCTCTCGGGCTGACTTATATCAGACGGAAAGCTGGACTGTTTTAATCGCAGGTTGTACCCATCCCTTCTTTTAAGTCCTGTATACCTTCTCTACTCAAGATGGCGCTCCTCAAGCCCTCCCTTATTATTCAATCTCCGGCGGTGCCCTCAAGCTACGTGCAGGCCGCGAGGAGGCCAAATTCTTGTAATTCACACATTTCGTCCTTCCGGTGAGCGGAATCCGTATGCTATAGGAAGAATTACTCAACAGTATATACTAGCTCCTTACTTTTGGATATGCAAATATATAGTCCTTCTATCAAAGTTGTAAAACATCCCGGGCTAGAGGTCGCGCATTCTTGTCCGGTATTTGGTGACCAGGATAGGATTGAAGGAAAGGTTATCCTTGATCCTAGTTGCTCCCAGAGCGGTCGATTAACGATCTCGGTATGTTTCTGTAAATCTTCATCCCTTCTCTCAGTTGATAGAAAGTCAGCTGGAAGGAACTTTTGAATGTTCGTCTGTCGAGGACAATCCAGACGACGATTATCCTCATAAACCGACAGTCAGGACACATCGACACGTATTCTTGTCTTCATCAGCTGTCGTTCTCTTCTCATCTATTTCTGACTCTCGATCGACCATTCGCGAGGCGTTTAGCGTTCGTAAGCGACCGAGCTCGTCGAGCCTAAACAGCCAAGCCCACCGTTCTTGCGAATTTAGTTTTGAACTTCCTCATGGGTCCCAGCCCGGTGAGGAAATTCCGTCGACGTTCTCATACAAGACCCCTACCGCGAATTCGCGAGGCAAGTCGTGCATGGAGATACTCGAAGTTGCATATCGTATCACAGCCGTTTGGGAAGCGACTGACGGGTCCGAGAAAAGAGCCATGTAAGTCTTCGATCGCAGCATGCAAGAAACAAACCTTCCATTTTTTTTCAGGTTAGAGGCCCCTGTATTACTTCAACCAGACACTGATTTCCAATCCATGGATGGTTTTGCTATGGAACCGAAATCTTGGTTGGAAATGCCTTTGATTCCCGAACGTCCCATTCCATTCAACTGTGCGGTGAGTAGATGTGTGGCTTTGTTTTAAACATGAGACTCACGTTAGTCATGATATCGCAGGTGACACTCCCCCGCCCCCAATCGTTTTCTCGCTGTGGTTCCATCCTATTTTTTGTTGTATTCTCAACGAATACTAGATCACCATCCCTAATCAAGGAGATTGCTGCTGATGCAACGATAGCTGTATCTCTTATCCGCAAAATTTCCATAACCCCGCAACGCACACCACAATCGCCGATTCTCCCAGACACACCACCCGCTAGTGATGAATCAGACAGCCAAGTATCGCCATTCGCATCCCGCTCTAAGCTGTTCAGACGGTCAGCAAGGACACCCACTCGATTCCACACTCGAGAGGACTTTTCCTCAGGAAACACACCGGTACCCGAGCTCACACAAGAAGCCTTTTGTACATCACGGACACTACAGACGCAAGTCTCTATTGGTTTTCCAAAACGTCCTCGGGCGGACGATGCACCGCGGAGTCTTCCGGATGGACTCTATAAGGGCAAAGTGCAACTGTCGAAGGACATGTTACCTAGTGTGGAGTGGCCTGGGATCAGCGTCAAGGTGGGAGCTGTTGCTATGCGCGGCGATTGATCGTATCTCACACCTTTTATTTCTAGTACTACCTTGACGTGTCTGTCTTGGTCGGTCAAGACGACGTGAGGGCGCGCATCCCAATCAAGATATATTAGTCTCGAGATCTCCCATTACGCTCTGGCAACTATCCTTGCTGGTTACAAGGCAGAACCGTATCATTCCTTTTATTTGTAACTTTGATAATATCTTAGACTTCGTATTATTATATCCAGTATCAATAGGGCATTGTGAAGCATGTATAACTTAGATCGTATATCCATGCAGACTACTAGTATGCGTTTTCTCCACCAGCGTGACGGCGTTGATTACTGCATATGGCGGTCAACACAAAGTTCGACCACTCCGAGTTGGACAGTGAACGTTTGTTTAGTGCGCTCTGCCTCGGGTTCAACCAGTGTCTCGTCTCGAGTTATCCGAGGAATTTGGAACTGTTGCTTGAACGAGTCCCTGCCCACCGTTGGAATACATCACACGAGAAGACGCGATGGAGCCCGCAGTCGAACACCCGACCACCACTTGGGAAGCAATGCCAGAAGGAAACGTGTTCTATCGACGTTTACAACTCTATTCGATCCCAGGGAAACTTCCCGACTTGAGCGACTTCGTCATCGCTGGCTGTCGAAATGGTGGACCTATCGGTGCGTGCACGCTGTTGCCGTGGCGTAGGGACCACCCATGCTGATTCGTTCACCGGCTTACAGCGCTCATGCGCGATAGTTCAAAGATAGTCGCTATTGGTCGCGCTGGCCCTCCATTGTCAAGGTCCCAGATTCAAGTGTTTTCTTCCGCGGGCGAGGGGTTGCTATTACTCAATGTAGATATTCTATTTCTCCTACAACTCTAGGTGACGAAGCTAACGAACTAGCGGGCAGTGGGATCAGGGGAAGATCATTCGGTTTGGATGGACTGCTGATGAACGGTTGGTAGTGCTCAACGAAGAGGGTGTCTATCGATTATACGATCTCCAAGGGGAGTATCAACAACATTCCCTAGGATCGGAGGCTGCAGAAATGGGAATCATAGACGCCCGGGTCCATGAGAATGGATTAGTTGCTCTTACGGGATCATTGACGCTCCTGGAAGTCAAGGACTGGGAAGGCGGCAAGCCGCTCACGCTGGCAAATCCTGGTGTGTGGGTGACGTGCGTGTTTGACGCGAGGGGACTGAACGAACGTAATATAGGGTTGTCTGAGCCACCACATGCGTGGGCGACCATTCCACCTGATCAGAGCATCTCGCGACATGTTGAAGTATTGCTCTCGGTGGACATGACGATCCTTGCCGTCGATAACTTGGAGAGTATAGACCAACGTGTAGCGCGCGGACCGTTTTCGAGGGTATCTCCGTCCCCAAATGGCAAGTTGCTGGCACTCTTAAACTTCAACGGTCTTCTTTGGGTGGTCTCGGCCGACTTTCAGCGCAGCCTCGCGGAATTCGATACCCAAACAGTTGGTGCTGAGGGTCCGGTGAACCAAGTCGAATGGTGCGGGAACGATGCTATCCTCGTCACGTGGGATAGCCTTGCACTTTTAGTCGGGCCCTCTGGGGACACGTTACGGTAAGTCGCAGTGCAGATGTCGAAAGAATTTCGGGAAGAAAGCAAATCTTGTCAGATATTTCTATTCCGGAGCGACATTTGTGGTTACGGAACTCGACGGTGTACGCGTCATTGGTCAAGAGGTTTCTGATTTCATACAAAAAGTGCCCGGTATGGACTACGCTCACCGGATGCGTCATGTGCTAATCCCGCAGCAGCATCATCGGTGTCGGTTTTCCGACCTGGTTCAACGTCACCGTCTGCAATGCTGTTTGACGCTTGGGAGAGCTTTACCCGACGTTCATCCAAGGCGGACGAGAACATTCGGAGCATTCGGCCTGAGCTTGCAGCGGCTGTCAATGAATGTATCGATGCTGCAGGTCACGAATGGGAACCATACTGGCAACGCCGGCTTCTCAGTGTCAGTCCTCTATGGCTTAGAATCACTTTTCTCTGACAATATGTGGTTTTATTAGGCGGCAAAGTTTGGATGGGGATTCTTGGATCTCTATAACCCTGGCGATTTTGTCTCGATGGGGCAGACACTGAAGGTGTTGAATTCGGTCAGGTTCTATGAGATTGGAATACCATTGACCTATTCCCAGTAAGAAACGGGTTTCGTATTTTATTATCTTGCTGAAGGTTGTACGCGTCTCAGATATCAATATGTGTCTCCGATGCATCTCATCTCCCGGCTGACATCGAGGAACTTGCATCTCCTTGCCCTTCGGATTTCGTCATACCTCTCACTCAAGGCTGATATCGTGTTGAGACACTGGGCCAGCGCAAAGATTGCGCGCTCTAAATCCTCCAGCACCGATGCAGAAGACGAAGAGCTGTGCAAGGTGATCGTGGACAAGTTTGAGAAGCTCGGAAGAGGCGCCGTGAGCTACGCGGACATCGCGCGTCGCGCATGGGAAGTAGGCAGGGCAGGTCTAGCGACCAAGGTGAGGATGCATTGTTTTCTGTTCGCTGCCATCGGCATTGCCGACGTCAACTTGCCTAAAGCTTCTCGACTACGAGACACGAGCTTCGGATCAGGTACCGCTCTTGTTGACGATGAAAGAAGATAAACTGGCGTTATTGAAGGCTGTGGATAGTGGCGATACCGATCTCGGTATGTGCCCACCCTTCGTATGATCGTGGCGAAGTAACCTGTTAGCGCGTTAGTCTACCACGTTCTTCTGCATTTGCACAAGCGGCTTCCACTCGGTTCCTTCTTTCGCCTGATCGAGGACGGGGGAGAACGCCTCATACTTGCTAGCAGGCTACTCCAGGTGTATGCTCGGGAACAAAACAGGGAAATGCTGCGTGATTTCTATTATAGTGACGACAGAAGAGTGGAGAGTGCGGTACTGGCGCTGGAAGAAGCGAGTCAAATGACGGTGTGTGCCACGCTCGTCGACCTTGTTCGCGTTGCTAATCAGGCAATGTAGGATCAGACGGCCATGATCACGTCTGTCAAGGCCGCGGAAAAGTTCTTTTTCGAGGACAAGGATCGTAGCTTTGAAGCTAAGGTGCGTTCAGGATTCCAGGCAGATAAAATTCAATGTAGTGACCTCGGAACGTAGATGATGGACGAGAGCGCACGTTTGCATGCGATGCAACAACAACTCGAGAAAGACTCTGACGGCAAGGTCAAATTCTTTGGACAGAGCGTCTCTCAGACGATACGTACCTGTCTCATGAACGGGATGAGCAAGAAGGCGGACAAGGTCAAGAGTGAGTTCAAGGTCCCTGACAAACGGTGGGTAAACGACGATGATATCGTCCAGATGGAATCTTATGCCGTCTTTGATGCAGGTTCTGGTATATTAAGCTGCATGCTCTGACGGCCCTCCGAGACTTTGAAGGTCTTGACGCTTTTGCGCGATCCAGACGGAGTCCGATAGGATACGAGGCGTTCGTTCGACATCTCGTCTCGGCTGGGCATCACAAGGAGGCTGCAAGCTACGTCATACGATGTGATGCGCCCAAGCGAATAGAATTATACATTCTTTGTGAAGACTGGCGTGCTGCTGGAAGAGAGTGCAAGGAACGAGGCGACAAGAAGGGACTCGAGTATGTCATTGCTACAGTCCATTGGGTACGATGTGCTGATGTCTCCAGAGCATTGAAGAAACAATGCCCTAACTCGCTGATCGCACGGGAACTGGACCTCATAAGTGCCTCGATGAAGTGAGGACATGGTCTGTACACATTGCGTTGTGTCCGTTTCTGTTACTTGGCAGCCGCCTTGACGGTACTGGACCAAATTTGGATTTGCAATCATGTTCACGATACCAGGTTGAAAACTTTTGCGCATGCAAATCTGGTCATTGCATCCATCCGATTCGATAGTAAACATACTCTACATCATCGTCCACGCGGCTCCTCTCATCTCCATAGGCTTCACAAACAATAGATTCTTTGGAGAGTATGGTAAGCACTGGCTGCGAGGCACAATCCTTGGAGCCAAACACCTGTTCGACTGTACCGGACTCGAACGTATGCGTTGGTCGCAGAGGAATGACGAGGTGAAACACAGGTCCCTCGCTCGAACTATTGGGATGTGAGAGGAGAGACGTGAGGCAGTCGCGTATCCAAACAGCGTGTTGAACCTCGTAAACGATGTCTGCGCCAAGAATGACATCAAAGGGAGTCGACAAGATGTCAGGTTTCGGCTCTATCGTTAAAAACGATGACCAGTCCAAAGAGTGACTATGGACGAGGACCGTGGGGCCAATGTCGTCGGGGACAGATGGAAAATTAATGTCAATGTTGGCCTGTAAGTTGTCGAGCACGGCGGGATAAAAGTCTGTGAGAACGATGGTCGCTCGATGATTTGGATTTGGAAGCAACGCCTGCAACAGTTTTGCTACCGTCAATCCAACCAGCCCTGTGCCTGCGCCCAACTCGAGGACACGCAGAGGACCACCGTTGCTACTCCCAATCCCAAACTGGCCGGGATGTTCTGCGATCATCTCCGCGAGTACGCATGCCCCGCCCCACGTCTGTGCTCCAACGCTGGCGTAATCGTGATTGTCCAAGGGGATATCTGTCAAGGCGACGTGGATTTCACCAGCGAGCGGTGACTCGAAAGCGAATCGGCGGTGTACTTTGCCTGCGGCGGCGACGCCAGCGCAGGTTGCGAGGAGGGATGCAGCTTGTTGGATGAGATGGTCGGTGTCGGTGTCAATGAGATCATGCCTTTGGAGTTGGGCGATGAGTGTTGTGAGCCAGCGGATCGCGTAGGCACGTTCGAAAGCGTCGGATTGGATCAGTTGGACGTCGTCGTCGTCGTCGTCGTCAAACGATGGCTTATTATCTCGCCATCGTCTACGAGACCCACGTACTCGAGGAAGATAGAGCGCGTAGAGGTACTGAAGGGAATCAAAGAGCTGTGCGCTGGTGAACGTCGCGATCTTGGCGATGGGCGGAAGCCGCGACGTCGGTGGCTTGATCATGGACGTCGCGATGAACTCTTCTCAGTCATCCACGACGACCGCGTTCTCTCTCTCGATCCCTTCGTCCAGCTTTCCAGTCTCCTCGTCGTCTTTTCCGACGCTTTCTCAAGAGACAACCGTCACTGGTTCAACTTCCCTCGCAGACCCAAACTCGCCCGAGCTGTTCAAGCAGAATGTACAGCTCGCAATGGAACAGGTCGCGCGGGTGAACGCTCTCGCGCGCAACGCATTGAACGGCATGTATGGTCCACGTACTACAGCTACTCCGAATCCATCCTTTTGATATGTTGGTCCAGGCAAAACGCCTACCAGACAGGCGTCAATCCAGTGCAAACACAAGGTCGGTTCTCTCTGTTCTGCGCCGTAGTGCTCAACATCAATATTCTATAGCGGACCTGACAGCACTCGATCAAGCACTGCATACCCTCGCCGAGATGCTCAGACAATCCGGCGTCGGTGCCTTCCCGCTGCCTGCCCCCGACTCGGACGCACGCAACGCAGGTCCGCCAACCGAACAACAACTTATTGCCGACACGACTCGTAGTGTCCAGCAGTTGTACGAGGAATTTAAACGGATGCAAGAGAGCAGTGCGGTCGTCGCAAATCTCTTGGCTGCTCAGGAGAGTGCGGGACGACCAAAGACGTGAATACTGGCATCGGTTATGAAAAATCGTATCAGACGGAGGGTGATACGTCGGCCGGTTATTTTGTTCGAACGAGCAAGGAGCCAGTTGCTACACATTTTATGGTGTATTCAGACGACATACAATACATTTTCGTCTATATGGGTGCCCTATTTTGGACTTTTACAGACAATCGTTCATCCCTTGTTGGGTATGAGGATCGTCAAGATGACCCAGTCAGGTTGACGTAGATCGTGCTGGAGACACAGAGAACCTATGAGACGATGAGTAATCTCACTCATAATAGACTCAAGTAAAAGCCGGACCTCGTCAGGATAAAGGTTCGAGCAGATCGGGTTCAGGTTCGGGTTGTTCGTGAGGAGTGTGTTCTCCGGAATGTTGTAGGCGCCTGAAATCCCAACGCAAGTGTCCCCATACTGTACGACGTAGGTAGTGTTACAATCTTGACCCTGGAGACCCAGACAGATGACCTTTTAGAGAATCAGAGTCAGTCTTGTCATGTTGTGCGGCGTCATGTCGGGTAACTCACCTCGCCAACGTAGAGGTTGTCACAGTTCGGGTCGATGACTCCGGTATTGACAGTCGCGAGCTGGTAGCTATGTATGAGTTATAACGCAAAAAATAGGCGATGAGCCTTCGATGTAGATACTGTGGACAACACTGAAGCTTACGTGGAGACGTTGTACTGAGCGGATATGATGTTGCAAGTAGCGTTTACCGCGACGGTCGCAGTACGATCGCAGTTGGCGGGGAGGGTAGCTTGGGCTTTACAACAAACTGAGAAACAAGCGTGAAGGCACCATTTACAACAACCACGCACCCTGGAAGACGGCCGTAGCAGCGAGCACAAGGGTAGCAAGGAGACCAAACATAATGAACGAGAAGAACGTGAACGATCCAAAGACGAATGCTATTCTCTACAAAACGCGACGGGTTTTATACCTTTTCTACTGCAATTCAGGGGTAATGGGCATCTTTTATTTTCCATTTTCGTATTGCCGAACACGATGAGCACGGAGTTCGTCAACCTGAATTCAGGTGGAATGTAAGTCATCCCTACCCACGGCGTTCGCGGACGGGAGACAGCATGGGAGGGCCACGGGTACCCGCACAGACAGGGGATCGCAAAGGACGAATGGTAGTGATCCGCGGTGATCATCGAGGTACTGGACGTGTCCAGCCAATGAACAACGTGGTAAGTAAGTAGCGGGATATGTCTTTGGTGAGAGATTACCGTGCACAACGCGGGTATTGACGCACATCGGATCAGAAGCTGGTCTATTTGCATTCGCACGAATGACCGTCCTGTGAGTTCCTGTCGCATTCATGTTAGAGTGTCCAATGGACATCCCACTGGTAACTCGAATGGAGGCCACAGCAGTTGGGGTCATGTGGAGGAGTGTCAATGGCAGTGGGGGTTGCCGACAATGACTCGGAGCACAGTCACGTCGCGGGAAGGAACTTGAACACGCGTCGCCTCCACCCTTCCGACGGTCGACGTATGAGGAACGGAGATGATCAACTTGAGCATGACTGATGGGGCCGGTATGCAGTTTCAGAGTTCTAACTTCAGTGTGGTTGTAAATTGACTAATTTTCTGTGACAGACTCGGATGCGGACAAACCTTAATCTGAGTTGTTCAACTTTGTGCCGTTCTGTCACTGCAAGATCCCTTTGTTTACTCCGAGCGAATGCTCATGTACATTACAGTATTCGTTAATGTGTGTCAATGTTCACGCAGCTGACCTCGAGGACTACATAACACAGTGGTCCCAGGTGTGTGATCAGCCACGACACGAGCAGCTGGATAGAGAACCCGTACTATAGGTCCGTTTCCTCTGTTCGTCACAGTAAGACACAGTCTCTGCCACGCTGCTTCCATTTTCCCAGCATCAGGAAAATGTCAGTCGTCTGGGCGTCCTGGTATTACAGGCACGTAAGCCAATTTCCGTTGGTTCTAGACTGCGACGAGTGGAATTCTGGAAATTCTTGCCTCAGGTCGAGTTCGTAATGGCAAAAGCCAAGCAAAGGTGGGTACCTTGCAGGGGAAGAACTATGCTTGGCCGCATATCGAACGTGCGCAGCAATTCGTCAGACGCGTTGTTGGCTCCGCTACGCCGACTAGCACCTGACGCCCATCACAAAGTAAATACTTCCATTGCGGGGAGTACACGTTCAAACGCTCATGTTAGATTTGACTTTGGGCCGTTGTAGAAGGCAGGAAGATCTGGTGAAAGGTTCTTTTCAGATAAGGACCATCCCACCATGCGTCAACGCGAAAAGAGTCAAATGTGGGTTTAGAGTACCATTTGTGATGTCTCGGGCGCAGTTCTATTCCATGTCTTCCGCCCGTCGTCAAGATTGCAACATTCACCAGCACACTCCTATGGTTCTTCCAATGTGTGACATACCACCCAACTTCCTCTAATGAGGAAAGACGTTGCACGGCTTGATGGGAGCAAGCAAGGTCGGCAGGCGTCAATCCAGTACAAACGCAAGGTTGATCTCTCAGATAGCGGTGCGGTCGTTCTTTGCCGCTCCGGAGATCTAGAACGTTACAGCGGGGCAACGAAAGGCGTGATGATTCAGGTCCGATGAATTTACCGCCGGGTATGAAAGACCGCCATCAGACGAACGGCAATAGGTCGGCCAGTCATTTTTTTGTTCGAACGTGCGACTGGCGCGTGGATGACGGGAATCACATACTGTCGTCTCCAGAAAAACGGCCCCCGGACGCTGTACAATATTTCTTGAAACGGCGTATTCAGATGAAGTACAATAATAACGTTTCACCTATTGACCAGAGCACTATTAATATTCTTGACTTCTACAACAATCTCACACCAGAGATTATGTCATTTTTATGATACAGAACGTCAATTTTCAGCAAGTATTCAAGATATATATAGTTATTTGCCATTATGAATATACCCAACTGTGTACATTGTAGGATCGTTCAAGATGTCCCAGTCGAGTTGACATAGATCGTGCTGGAGACACACAGGACCTGTGGGAGAATGAGTAACTGATCTCATAATACCCACAAGCAAAAGACCGACCTCGCCAACGTATAGGTTGGTGCCTGCCAAGTTCACGTTTGGGTTATTCGCGAGAAGCGTGCTCTCCGGAATGTCGTAGGCATATGCGATCTCGAGGCAAGTGTCCCCAGATTGTACGACGTAGGTGGTGTTACAATCTTGGCCCTGGAGACCCAGACAGATGACCTTTCAAAAAATCAGAGTCAGTCTTGTCATTCTGTGGGGCGTCGTGTCAAGTAACTCACCTCGCCGGGGAAGAGGTTGTCACAGTACGCGTCGATGGTTCCATTATTTGCAGCTATGAGCTGGTATCTATGTATGGAGTATCATACAAAAATGAGGGGTAAGTCCTCAATGCGAGCGGTGTGGACAACACGGAAGCTTACGTGGATACGTTGTACATGATAGATATGGAGTTGCAATCTTCGTCTGGGCCAACGGTCGCATTACGATCGCAGTTCGCGGGGAGGGTAGCTTGAGCTACACAAGACTGAGAAACGAGCGTGAGGGGAACATTTACTACAGTCACGCACCCTGGAAGACAGCCGTAGCAGCAAATGCAAGGGCAGCGAGGAAACCAAACATGTTGAATGAGAAGAACGTGCTCAAAGATGCAATGATTCAAAGATGAATGCGATCCTCCTCGCAACATGTGGCGGGTTTTATACATTTTTAATTGTCGTTGAAGATTTCAGCAGTGAATTTGGACGTCCTCTATTTTTCTTTCTTTTTCGCATTGGCGAGAACGCGGAATTTATCAGCCTGAGCTGAAGTTGAGTGTGGGTTATTCCAGCACTACCCACGGCGTTCACAGAAGGGAGAGCAGGTGATCAAAACGGGCACCCGCACAGACGGGGGTCGCACAACACAGATGACGAACGGTAGCGATCCGCCCGACGTAAACACGGCGGGAACTCCGAGTCATAAGACGGTCATCCGTGCCCGCGTACCCACGCAAAGCGACCGGATCCCGACCCGCCGTGCGTCAATACCCGCGTTGTGTACGGTAATTTCTCACCAAGGATATGTCCCGCTACTTGCCACGCTGTTCGTCGGCCGGATATAACCAGTGCCCCAACGTCCAACAAGGACTTCGTTGGTAGTAGAGGGCATAAAGCGGTTCGACGAGACGTGCGCCATGACCGGCACATGGCAACGGAAATAGCCAACTTGGGTGCAGCTGCATCAGCCTGCATCACTGTTTCTAGCTTCGGTGGAGTGACAAACTTACTACATGCTACTGCAAAATTTGTACTGATCTGTGCCAGGAACGAGGAGTACATAACGCGGCGATCTCTGGCAAGTCGAACATAACGGACTCGGAGCTGCTATGGGGAGAGTTCGTCATCTGCAGTACGTACTAAATGTAGGCGCGCTCAAAAGTATCTGATTGGACCAATTGGTTGTCGTCGAGCAGCTGTGGCTAATGGCATGTCACGATTTTGGTGGTCATGATGGACGAAAGACACAAAGTCGGCTTGTGGGAAACGGAACTTGAAGCGGTCCTCATTAGCCGTCTTGCCAATGAACTCTTCTAAAATTTAAATCGCACGACAACCGCGTTTCATCAGATCTTCGGTGATAGGTTGGTTTGCCATTTTGTTTGGGCGTGCGACCATCTTCTGGATGTTTAAGGAAAGACTTGTTGACTAAGCTCGAGGTGAATGTCCGACAGTCGCTATCATGATACTAGTATGTAGTCTCGATTTGCCAATGCATTCAGACGAAATGTAATACAATAACTCGTCTAAACACCAGTGTCCTACTTTCGACTTTTACAGGCAACCATTGATCCCCAGCGGGGCATGAGGATCGTTCAAGATGATCCAGTTGAGTTGACGTAGATCGTGCTGGAGACGCAGAGGACCTATGCGACAATGAGTAATCTTACTCGTAACAGACACAAGCAAAAGGCAGACCTCGTCAGGGTATATGTTGGTGCAGACCGAGTTTACGTTCGGGTTATTTGTGAGGAGTGTGCTCTCCGGAATGTTGTAGGCATACGCGATCCCGACACAACTGTCCCCGGTCTGCACGACGTAGGTAGTGTTACAATCTTGGCCCTGGAGGCCCAGGCAGATGACCTTTCAAGGACTCAAAGTCACCCTGTTACATTGTGTGACGCCATGTAGGGTAACTCACCTCGCCAGGGTAGAGGTTGTCACAGTTCGCGTCGATGATACCGACGTTGACGGTTGCAAGCTGGTAGCTACGTATGGATTATGAAGCAAAAATGGGCGATGAGCCCGCGACACACGCGGTGTGGACGAAACTTACGTGGAGACATTGTACTGAGCAGATATGATGTTACAATCTTCATTTGAACCGACGGTCGCACTGCGATCGCAGTTGGGGGGGAGGGTAGTAGCTTGGGCTATACATGACTGAGAGACAAGTGTGAGGGCAACATGAACAGCAACCACGCACCCTGGAAGGCAGTCGCAGCAGCAAGCACAAGGGTAGCGAGGAGACTAAACATATCGAACGAGAGAACGTGTCTGAAGATTGGCAACGATCCGAAGACGAATTCTCTTTGGCAAGATGTGGCGGATTTTATATCTTTTTTGTGCCATTAATGAAGAACTCAGCGGTAAATAGATGTCTTCTGTTTTCCTTTCTTATTCATGACGGCAAACGCGGTGAATGCGCAGCTGATCGACTGGAACTGAAGTTAAATGGGTGTCATGCCAACGTTTGGGCAAGGCAGGAGAGCACGGGGAGGCAAATAGAATAGGTACATACTATCTGCGGACACGGGATTGCACAAGACGAGCGGTGGTGACCGGTGATCCGCAGTGAACATCAAGGCACTGCACTGGTCGTGTTTGGCCAATGAACAGCGTGGTAGGCGCAAGGACATGTTTTGGTCACTGTGGACGATGCTGTCCTACTATGTTGATTCGATCGCAACAGAGGCCTCTCCGCACTTCATGTGGTGATATGGTGGCGGCACATTTCCAGTCATAAGGAAATCAAAACCCCCGATTTGTGCACGCGTCGTATATGAGTCCACGTTCTTGAGCTAGTATAGTGCCCTAAATGGATGTTTAATTCGGTCAATAGACCGCACTCCTTGCGCCATGAGTTACGTTCATCTTGTTCATACGGACGAATGGCCAGAACGAGGGTGGACTTGGACACAGGGTGAACGTATTCCAGACAAATGAGGACGCGAGAAATGAAAGCCCTTTCAGAAGCGTTTCCTAGGAGAAGGACCTGGGTAGGTCGAAGCGGTGCTTCTGCTGGCAAAATATTAGTGGCCGGGTTGGGCGCCGAGAAGCTTGATGAAAAGTTCGAAACGGGAAAAAGAATTTTAGCCCAGCATGTGAGCTGACTCATGGCAGTCGGCTTTGCGCTAATTCCCTGCGCACCCATGACATGCCACACCACATTTAAAGATCCAATAACCATATTGAGGCTGATTCGGGTGAGCCAACATTTGCAGAGCGTCGTCGTCCACGGAAACCGGGACCCCGGAGTCGACATTGTCCATAACCAGCCCGACCCGGAGCGTCCCATTTACAATCATGTATCATTTGTCCAGTTCTAGATTGGCTTGCGAAGGAATTCTAAAAACTGCCTGTAATAGTCAACATCGACACCCTAACCAGTGGAAAAGGTCTGAGAATTTGTGACACTGCACAGCCATTGGCACGTGCGCGAATCAAGATGTCTAGTGAGTAGGGAAGAAGCAGAAAAGTATACAAAGAATTGTATGCTCGTGGTAAACTAGAGTGTATATCTGAACAAGGGACTGTCATCGCCAAGTTCCCTAAACTCATCTTTACGATCATCAATAATACCATGTTCACGGCACTTCCTTTCCTTTCCTTTATTCAGCCTGTTGTAATCCCACATTGCGAATGAAGACAGTAGTATCCTAACGTTCTGTCAGTAATCATAACCATCGCGGGATCAGGACAAAGGGATGTACGAAAGACCGAGGCAACCCATGATAGTTCCATGGCCAACGTGGAACCTTGGCGGATCAAAATAGATGAAAGCTGAGCATATCCTGTAGTCGCAGGTTCCACCAGATCATCATGTTACGATGAAAAGAAAACGCTCACCCTCCCAGATTTCCTAGTCCGATGACCAACGCAAGGGCAACACCACGCTTAATGTCACCTCCAGCATTTGAGCTGACCCATGCGACGATAACAGGTATGGGTGGAAAAGTCCCCGTTGCGGCAAGTATAGCGCCAACATATGAAATTCCGGGACTTGTTTGAGTGTAAAGAACAATGTATCCGACCAAGGCGACGAATGCTCCGGCAATCACGCACGGTCCACGAAGTTGGTGCTTGTCAGAATAGATTCCAACAAGAATTGTGGCTGTACAACCCACCACAAAAGGGGGTACGGAGAGGAGCTGGGCATTGGCGCCTGAGAAACCGAGGTCATGAATGATGGTTGGCATAAAAAGTAAAATTGCATAAGTAGAAACAAGTATGCTGAACCAAGTAAACATCAGAAAGACCACCCGAGGAAATCTTGTTACCCACATACCCAATTAGTATACCAAATTGAAGGTAGGTTTTATAATCTTTGAGGGCCTGGAGAATGAACTGGAAGTCGTAATGTGCAGCAAGATTTTGTGAGTCGGTCTTCAGCGATTCGATGAGATAGCATCTTTCCCTCTCTGTCAAAAACGATGCTGTTTCTGGGTACTGAACAGAAGTGAGTAGTAGTGAAGACTGTATGTCAGTATAGATCACGAACATCATACATGAAGAAGGGGATCGTGAGTGCTACAAGCACTGTAGCTGCAAGAAGTCAGATTATCATATTATGATATAATGGAAACGACCAATGGCTTACCAATGCCTTCCAGGCAGAACTAGTCAGTCCGAATGAGCACATCACACTGCAGAATTTCTCAGAGATGACTTACGATCCACTGCCAACCATGGAGGCCACCAATCCTGCCAGGAAATAGCAAGGTCTGGCAATGAAAGAAGACTCAAAAACACCACTGCTTACCCTTCCATTCTTTCGATGCCATACCTTGTGGTGCGTCAGTAATATTTGGTGATGAGTTAAAGAAAGCAGCCTCACGCCAGAATGCCGCTAAAAGCACCCGCCACAGTTCCAAGAGAAAGAAGTATCGCCATACGTTTTGCCAGCTCGGCACGGGGATACCACAACGAGATGTAGTAACTCATGCCAGGCAACCCAGCTTCTGCCAAGCCGAGGAAAATCCGAGTGCTGTACACGACCAAAACCAGCATCAGTAACTGTAGTCTGCATTCCGTCAAGCCCTTACACAATTAGTCCTTGGTATGTATTCACGAGACACATTAACGTCATGTTTAGACCCCAAGCGAACATGATTGTAGGCACTAAGTAAGTCAGATATTTTGGATCAACGCTCGAATTTGTGTTAGGAAAAATCACTATACTCCATATAGATGGCCGAAAGAGTTTTAGGATGATATTTCTGTAATTGTTGTCTCGCTCACATATTAGACATGTGTTAGTTTAACTCACGATGGCACCTCAGCAAGACAGTACGGAACCTTGGCAAGTGTTAGCTGTGGTTCATCATATGTTAGCATAGATACTCACGAAGAACACCGCAGCCGCGATGTTGTACCTTAGTCCAACAAGCTTCAGATCAGTCGACATACCCGCAATTTTGGCATTAGCTGCAAGCTCGCATAAGCTGTAACACATTTCAGGATGTAGATAGCACTCGCCGATATTAGAGCGATCTCTGAATGCAAGACATTTGTCAACAAAAGACAGCTAAAAAACAGTTTTATCATGACTCACAAGAAAGCGAGAATGTACAGAAACGAGACCAGGGGTAAAATATACCAGTCTAACTTCTTCAATAGTTCGGCATGCTCTTTGGCGCTGAGGTCCACAGCATCCCTAGTGTCATCGAGAATATCAATGGCATCCTTATGGTTATCAACGTCTGTCATATCCGAGTCCGAGTCAGCGGGTGCATTTAACGAAAGACTTCGTAACAATCTGCACTACTGCTTCCACTCACCTGGGACCATTGTAACAGCCTTGAACAGCACCAATACCAATCTTTTGGTTTCAAGAGGGTGGTTGAGGGCAATAGAGGTATATTCTCTGGCAGAAATGTTTAATACGCGGTGGATATTCACTTTCCCCCGACTATAGCCGACAATCGGGCCCTTGGCGTTCGAGCATCCAAATTTGTGCTGCACCAAATTTCCTCGCCTTGCGGTGCGTTTCTATTTGGTTTCGAAGCAAAACGAAATTCGAGAAGCGAATGAGACATGTTATCGAACATGATAGTGCCCCACTACCTTCGATATGTGTTCTCTAAAGACTGACCGCTATATCATGAATATCATGAAGGATCCGAAAGCTTCTGGTGGGTGAGGATATCCACAGTATGGCTTCAAGTTTGGCTGCAAAGTTCTCCAAAGGCGAGATATTCGTCAGCTAAAAATAGTTGGTTGGAAACAGTGTTGTCGTGACTCACAAGAACGAGAGAAGAGACAGCAATGAAACAAGTGGTAGGTTATGCCATTCTGATTTCCGCAGTAGCTCAAGTTGGCAGCGGTGGGATCCATAGCATCCCGGGCTATCACCGTCGAGAACTTCAACAGCAACAGGCTGCTTAGTATCGTCGATACCAACATCTATCGTGGACTTACAGCTTGAGAGCAACTGGTCACGACTATTTCCACGCACCTATGACCATTGTAACAGCACCAGTCTTCGCTGGAGGGGAGTTGAGGTGTATTTGAAGCGAATGTCACAGTGCCGCGGATATGATCCAGATTCCAGGCACGTAAGTTCTAAACGGGCGCCCATATCCTGTGCACAATGATTTACATCACGCATTGCTACTACCGACGTTGCGATGTTCCCCGGACCTGTTTACCATCTGTATTTCTTCGCCCTCCTCTTCGCCCTCGTTCTGCCCAGCGTCCGCAAACACGATCACACTTGCCACGGCACCATTGACGGGCCGCGTCGAGGAACCAGACGCGGTGTCGATGTCACTACTACGTCTACGTCCACCTTGAAGATCGCGCGCATAAAGTGCTCGCAAACCCAAAGATAAATCTTGAGACGAGTGTATATGGAGGTTTCAATTCTAGCACAGTCAACAGTATCCACCATTCGTCCTGTGGAACGACAGTTGCATCAACCAGTATGCTGAGGAGTGACGGAATCAGGACGCTGTTCAACAACAATCGCTGTTAGCTTAGTTGCATAGAAGAGGGATGAAAAGATGGACGAGACATGGACATACACAATAAAGTAGATCATGCCTTCCCTCGCGAGAAGGTTCATGTACTGGCTTAGGCGGAATCGCTGCGTGGCTTTGTACGCTTGAAGTGCCTCCTTGATGAATTGAATGACGACGACAAGCAAACACATCAGTGCACAAAAAGTCATCTGAGCGGTATATGCAATCTCGATCCAAATGGGGGAACCATTTTGCACCACGCAAAAAAAACGAGAAATGAAGCACTTGAGCGATAATCGCTATCACTACATGCATGATATGAAGCCATGTTTCACATACCCGCGCTCTCGATCCGAGTGCTGACGAAGACGCCGAAAACTAGATTTAGGATTATTTCGATGGCCTACGACGTGAGGAGAGTGCCAAGGATGAACCTGGATTGGTTGTATAATGCCCACACACGGAGGAGCATTGTCACCGCCTCTACCAGTGAGATTCATCTCTACTGAAGTGGAACGAAATCTCACAATCTGCAGTGCTAGCGAAAATCAAGCCAGCCGAAGCGGAGAAAGTATGAAGAAAGTTGCCTTCAAAGCGTCGTGAGCGGAGTAGGCAATAGAAACATCGAATAAACGTACTCACAACTGCTCAAATAGAACCAACTGCTCAGAAATCTCATTGATCAGTATAAGATGAAGATGAACACATGCGTCTAAAGGTGGTTAAAATACCAAGTATTTTCGACGGTGGTATGAAGTATCACCTTTTCAGGGCCAGGTAAGAAAGAATTCCCCCCTTGATCACGTCGGGTCGGGTCAGTTCAACAAAATCGGAGTTAAACCTCTAAAACACACCGAGAGCATTAATTCTAGTGGGCCAATCAGTGATTAATTATTTTTTTTTGCAAGGAATAGATATACACGACAGTACACAGGCTAAAATAACAGGCCTGCAAGTTAACAACGATTAACCGTAGGACAACATCGTAGAGGTAGTTAGGATACGCACTAGAACGGACAACCCTGGTCCCTGCTACCGTATCAGAGGTTCTGGGGGAAAGTGTTTACCGACCCAAATATATTCCACCTGGAGAGATGGCAAACCAGTGAGATGCCTGTGTGGTATGCGAAAATGCGAGGCATACCTCATCCGAGAACGTGAGGACTAACAACAATGAGGTTCATCCAATGTATGAGTGCACAGACGAACATATTGTAATCGTATCCGACAGCAGTGAGGACCGCAACTACGAAGAACGGTAAGATCGAAGAACAGAAAGTACGAAAGTCGATGAGCATACGAGTCCCATAGTTGTTTATCAGAATGGATACGACAGCAGACTGCAGAGTGGATGCCATGAAGTTGATTTAGAAGTCCACGAGTACAATGAGATGGTGGGCAAGTAAGATGCAGAGGATTCTGCGATGTAACTGAGGGTAGCCGGCATCAAGGGTGTGATCGGGCATCATTGCCCACTTCCTGGCATTCTGACAATCAGACGGAAACACATGCCAAGAACGACGATGAACATGGAAAATTTATACAGTATTTGAGATGCCTTGGATAGGTTCAGACAAACCCGATGTCGATTCCATCAGCTTGGGATGAATTATGATCAGCAGGTTGAAATTTACGCCGAGGGCGAATGGGCGTTGCATCGCCCCACAGTTCCTTTGACACAATGTAAGGAACACGCCATGTCCACCCGGTGCCATGGAATATACCTGCGATATCGTGAGGGCTCAAGGTCCCCTGCTTCGTCGACGCGCGTTGTGTTAATTGTTTGAACGGCAATCGCCCCTTGT
This sequence comes from Hemileccinum rubropunctum, assembly GCA_038089535.1. Classification (NCBI taxonomy): domain Eukaryota; kingdom Fungi; phylum Basidiomycota; class Agaricomycetes; order Boletales; family Boletaceae; genus Hemileccinum; species Hemileccinum rubropunctum. The sequence continues at coordinate 25,612 of JBBPLC010000093.1, forward strand.
ACCCGTACCGTGACGTCGCAGTCACCTACGGAACAAGTTCAACGGTCCAGTTCAGCTCGCTCGCTTACCTCAGTGTTTCCCGCCATCGGCACAGCAGGTTCCCACCTCTGTTCGCTCGTATCTCCGACTCTGCATAGTTTTTGGCCATTGCACAGGTCGTACACTCTTCTTTCCATGATCACATCGTGAGAGGGGCGTTCCTTCCGGTTTCAGTCTTAAAAATGGCTGGTACACAATCCGACGTAAGCTAGGCAAAGGCGTCCACTCTGCGACGTACATTGTGGAAGATGTTGAAAGAGGGTACGGCCCCTTGCGATACCGTGCTTGGAACGCCTTAGTTGATCACTGCTACAGGACACAGAAATACCTCGCGGCAAAAATCCTCACTCTCGAAGCCATCTTATACAACGGAACTGGAAAAATGCAAGAGCTCCAATTTCTTAAACCCACTCAACGTTGCGAGGACATAGACTACTTCCCGATCCTTGGAGATGATTTCTTCGTCGATGGTCCACATGACCACCATCCGTCTCATCTTGGATATGATATCTCTTCTTTTCGCTGCCAGTTTCCGAGAAAAGTACTTCTTTTCTGGGTGAAGAACATTATTGCTCCCGTTCTCGAAGGGCTCGAATAACTACATGATCTTGACATAATAATACACACCGGTGAGTCGATTTAGATGGTCTCTTATCATACTCCTCATCATGCTCAGATATCAAACTCGACAACATTATTTTCGGAGGCATCTCTAACGAACGTGTGGACAAGTGTCTTGCTACTGAGGATGTGAAAACCGAAGGTGAAATCACAATCAACAGAAGGTCCTGGTCGATCCTGGCATCTCAGCCCATTCCGCACGTGTTCACACCGGATTCGACCCCTCATGACGCTGAATTGCTTGGGGTCTATCTCGTCGTTGTCTCTGGCGTTCACGTTTGTCATTATCTCGTCCCATACCAGGTCACTGGGCAGGAAAATCGCCAACGGTCGATGGCTTCTCTGCCCATGCACTGCGCTCGCCAGAAGTTATTCTGAAATCATCCTTTGGGCCGAAACTCGATATATGGTCAATTGGATGTATTATGCGTTCAAGACCGACACTGGGTCCGCTTTACTGATCTACTATTTTTTTGTGACCCAAGACTTTTGAGCTGCTTGTCGGACGCTGGCTCTTTAATCCAGAAGATGATGGGGATGATTGGCACTTTGAGGATGATTATCTAGCGAATATGTTGGAACCGACTGGTGAGTCTTTCGGCCCTCTGCTCAAACATGCGTGGCTCCGAGACGAATACTCTGATGACCGTGGTACGTTTAGTCGTCACTACGGTGCGGCCCGTGACTCGTGATTGATACATTGCCCGATAGGTGAACTTCACGGATCAAACAAGAGGGTCTATATCCAACTAGCGTTGAGAATGCACTCAGGAACTACGACATTTCGCTGGAGGATGAGATACAGCCAGCTGCCGAGTTCATACGTGATTGCATTCATCTTGATCCCACGGCTAGACCGTCCGTAAAGGAGTTGCAACTTCATCATTGGTTGAAAAGTGCTCTCGGTTGCTGAGCACATTTTTTTAAATAATATCACGCGTTGCATTTACTTTGTAAAATGTATAACTAGAACATTTGTTATGGTTGTGGCATTCCTCTCTCTCGGCCATATCAGAAAAATATGATATTTAAATTGTCCAGGTGTCTAGGAATTACGGGAATCGAATTCGACCGGGGCAGGCTGCAAATCAAAACGCCTGGAAATGCGGTAGCTAGTAGTTGACTGAAACGTAAGCTTGTGGCTGTGATGGGCCAAACTTTGTCGCGAAGTCGCCAAAAAAACCGAGAGGTTCTTTACTAGTAGAAAGTATCATGTTCAAGGTCTTCACTTGCGTTGGCTCGCCGACTCCCCTCCGCTTAATTGTCACCCAGAAGCTCGTACACGAGTCCACGAAACGTACGGAATGCCTTCCGATGCAAAAAATTCGATTCATATTCGATGTTGACATTCCAGGATTAATTCACCTCAGGTGTCCGGTCTAGGTATTTCACTGTGCTTGCCGTCGAAAGTTCTGCGGACGATACTTGCGCGGCAGTTGTATCGTCGCAGCGGCAGATTCTCTCGAATGTGGTCATCAAACAACATGACTTGTATGTAAGGTCGTGTTGCGGATTCGTTGTCGCCTCACTAGTGTACAGGCATGAAGATTTTGGTGGCATTCACCCTACAGTTGCAATAGAAGGGCATCAGCGCAATATGGTAAGCATATAATGTGCAAAACGTGTCTGGGTCATTGAAAGAGTTCATTTATGTAGCCTATAGCTGTTCAGCGAGCGCTCAAGGAATCCGGTATGTCAATGCAGCAAATCGATGGTGTTGCATTCACCAGAGGGCCTGGTAAGCTCGTACTGACCAACCTGGTCTTCTAACGACTAAATTTGAGATATAGGTATCGGTGGTTGTCTCAGTGTCGGATCAAACGCTGCCAAGACGCTTGCTGCCGCACTTGGTAAACCGCTCGTCGGTGTGCACCATATGGTGAAGTTCAAATGATATATATATCGGGAACGTCCTCTCATGGGGCACTTATTTTCCTTAGCAAGCACATGCGTTAACCCCACTACTTACATCGGCCGCAGAAGAGTGCCCTCAGTTTCCGTTCCTAACTTTACTAATATCTGGTGGTCACACCTTACTCGTACTCGTATCGTCTAATTCGCGTTTCCGTATCCTTGCCAACACTGTCGACGAAAGCATTGGTCGCACGTACGACAAGGTGGCCCGTATGTTAAAGATGTCATGGGGCACGCGAGGGCCAGCTGCTTCACTTGAAGCATTCTGTCGCGATGGGACCGATGATCCAAGTGTCCCAGAGATAACACCGTTTTCGGTGCCTATGCCCAGAGAACTGGCGTTCTCGTTCAGCGGTCTCCATTCCGCGGTGGAACGGTATATTTTTAGGGCCAAGGCCCCACTCACCGAAAATCATCGACGAGCTCTTGGACGTGCATTCCAGGATGGGGCGGCGCGACAACTCTGCAACAAGCTTGTGCTATGCCATTCCATATTACGGAGAGAGGGGATCGATGTACGACATATCGTGGCTAGCGGTGGCGTGGCTAGCAACTCATTCTTGAGGGCTAGGTTCACATATTTGTTCTTTCCGGGAGTGTCTATTAACTGCGAGCTCGTAGACTCAGGGACGCACTGGACGACTACAGTCCTGAACGGAGAATATCGCTTATTTATCCTCCAGTCGAGCTTTGCACAGGTGAGCCACTTCTTATATTTTCCCGTCATGCAAACTCATATCTGTTTTAGACAATGCTGCAATGATTGGGTGGACTTCTATGTATAGATTCCTTGCTGGAGACTATGATGACTATTCGGTGGAACTTCTCTCTAAATGGAGCATTGAGACGCTTCCTGACGGTCATCATCCCCCTACGGCCCAACATTAGCCGAAGTTGTCATCTACCAAGATCTTGCACCCAGAGCCACCTTAGATGGCTGAATTCCAGAATAGTTGCGGGGCCTAATGGGACTTACGTGTCTCGAAGTGATCTCGCGTCACTTGATGGGACCAATGTTATTGGTGTAAAGGGTAAAGAGTATGCAGCCGTGGAACTTGACGAACAGATGAAGGCGAGCGAGAGAGGAACCATCTGGTAACATACATCAATGAGATGCTTGGGATACAGTTTCAAAGACCAGACTCGACAACTTTACACAATGACATTCATCATACACTACCAGTACCGGTGCCGTGATCTTCCCTGGTCCTCTCAGCCATCTGTATTTCATCTTCTTCCTCCCACCCCTCGTTCTGCCCAGCGTCTGCAAATACGATCGCGTTCATTGCAGCGCAGGAGGCAGATCCTGATGGCAAACCGAACGCGGTGTCAATGTCATTTCCGCCTTTGCCTTGCAGATTGCACGCATCATGATACAGTGCCCACAAACTCAAAATGAATCGGGGGACGAGTGTGATTGGAGGTACATATGACACTCCCAGCAGTAGTATCCACCATCCATCCAGTGGAATGTCTCCTGTGTTGTAGAGTATGCCGAGGAGCGACATGACCAGGATGCTACTCGTCAAGAATTGCCGTTAGCATAATTGTAGAATAGAAGATGAAAGGGGGGACGAGACATGGATGTACACGAGAAAGTAGATCATGGCTTCCCCCACGATAGGATTTACATAGCGATTTGAGTGGAAATGCTTCGTTACTTTGTACATTTGGAGCGCATCCCTAACAAATTGGATGATGACGAGCAGACACATCACTGAGCCGAGAGTGATCTGTACTGCATTTGCGATCTCGGTCCAGATGGGGGAACCACTTTGGACCACGCAAAACGAAAATTCAAGTACTTGGACTGGGAGAATGGCAGATATTCTGTTGTATAGCGTGCACGATATGAACCCATGTTCCACATACCTAGTGGCTCATCCCGAGTGCTGAGCAGATCGATTATACAATACCCACACACAGAGGATCTACCGATGAGGTTTATCTCATCCAAGATAAAATGAAATCTCACGATCTGCAGAACCAATAAAAACCAAGGCGGCCCATGTAGAAAAAATATCAAGAATTCCACCTTCAACGCGTCTTTGAGCAAAGGGTATCGGGAAAACTGAATAGATGCGCTCACAACTGCTTAAATATGATCAACTATCATTAATTGGTGTAAGATAAAACCATTAGAATACCGAGAATTTTCTTCAGTGAAACGAGAAATCACCTTTGCGGGGCCAGGTAAGAATGAACTTAGTTGAGCGTAGCCTACAACGAGAATGTGTCCGCGCATTGCATTGACCACTGGCTGGCATCTTGACAGTCAAAAGCAAAGAATGAATCAGCCCTTGACAACGTTGGCGGGAAGTGAGAGGGCAGTCCTACGGTGGTACTATACGGCGTGGACCATATCAAGAATATGATGGAAATCTTCCAGTTATTGCCCACCAACAGTCTTCCTCTTTGGAAGAGCGAAGTGTGCCAATAGTGGTTGAAATGGCCAACATGGGTGAATATCTTATCACCCCTGATTGTGCAGCGTCCACAGGTTTCTTTGTTGGACTTAGGAACTCGAGCGCAAATAGGCGCTTCGTCGCCCAATGGCTATTTTGTCACAGCCAGCCGAACGTTGTGCGAATCTACGGAAATGGTCACAATTCACTGACTCATCAGTGGACCTACTGCAGAGGACGACAGTCTGCGCGGCGGTCGCAATCCATCAACAGGGAGTGCACAGACTTTGAAATGTTCGGAGAAGCCCTGCAAGCCGAAACACCGACACAATTCAATTTCAGATGATGAGCCTTGAGCGTGTCCAGGGTGTCTGATCTGTCATGGGCAGTGTGCTTTTTAGGGACTGAGTGACTGCAGCGTTTCGATCAAAGTGAGTCATCCCCGGAAAGGCGTCATGAAGGTGAAATTGTCCTCTGAGGGATATCGGCGTGGCCCATCCAGAAATACCTTGCGACGAGGGACGGTTTATTGCTGATGAAATGCTGGTAGTACCGTCACGGTCATGTTCAGGCACGATGTGATGAAAATCACGTGGTATTGTCACAACGCGTCTGTCACAAAGGATTTGATGATTTGATCACTTCAATATATATGGAGCCAAACGCTGTTTTCCAAAACCAAACCTCTATATCATGAAGTATCCAAAAGTTTCTGGTGGGTCAGGATATCGTTTTATGAGCTATACTGTATATTGATGATGAATCCCAGGCTATGAGCTTGTCCAAGAAATAGGTGGAGGTGGTTTCTCGAGGTAACGTCTCTCCGAGTGGCAACGACTTCGATGTCTATCCCCTTGTTCACATGATCGCGTCGTTCCAGCGTGTTCCAAGCCGTGGATGTCAAGAACCATCGTGTGGCGGCCTGCAAACTAATCCACATCACAGAGAAAACGACGGAGAACGATCGCAAAAAGGTGGACAAGGAAATGAAGATCCACGATGCGCTGAAACATAGAAACGTACTCGAGTTCATCAGTGCTGTCATCGTGGAACAGAAATATAAGGATCGTTATGTACCTGGCATTTATATGCTCCTCGAGTTTGCCGCAGGAGGGGACCTGTTTGACAAGATCGGTGCGTGCGATTTCAGGCGTGTCGTAGTGTCATGGCATTCATGTCTTCGATAGCCCCAGACGTAGGAATCGGCGAGGACGTGGCGCATCTATATTTTAAGCAGCTGGTGGACGGAATGGTACGTCCTTTTTTTCCCGTGTCCAACTGTATCACCCACTAAACGTTTCGTAGGACTTCATTCACACACAAGGCGTGTGCCACAGGGACCTGAAACCCGAAAATCTACTCCTCGACGCGGCCGGAACGTTAAAGATATCTGACTTTGGCCTTTCCGCCGTCTACAAACAGAAGGATACCGGGAAGACGCGGCTTTTGAGCGAGCGCTGCGGCAGCTTACCCTATCTCGCACCTGAAGTATGTGCCTACGTTCCTTCTGTGATGAGGGTGTTCATTGGTATGATGAAAGCTGAATTACGGAGTACCATATCAAGCAGAGCCGATCGACATATGGGGTATGGGTGTCATCCTGTTCGCACTTCTCGCTGGAAGTACGTGTTGCTGTGTCGACTCTACTGACATGTCTAACCCGCCGGCGTTTTTCAGACACCCCATGGGCTCAGCCAACCGATCATAGCCCAGAGTTCTGCAGATACCTCTCTGGAAAGATATTCAATGAAGCGCCGTGGACTAACTTTGGCACAGATACACTTTGTACGTTGACTCCCTTCCTTTGCTCTAACGCCGACCAAACTCTTGTATAGCTCTAATTTGCGGCATGCTAACCCTGGAAGCTGACAACCGCATGACCATGTCTGAAATTCATGCGCATCCTTGGTTATCAAGGTAGGTAAGAATCATGATGGAAAGGTACGATTGTTTACTCTCATTAGACCGAGCCAGCTTGCTACGCGTGGTGTGCAAGGGTTGGCAGAGAGACTCACTCAATCCCTGCGGGACAACGGTGATCTCACGTACGCCGACCCCGACTTTTCGAGCTCTGGGTAAGTAGGTGTTCTCGCCGCTCCGAGAGGCAGCAATCGACGTGGCGTGCCCCACCCAGCTCACGCAAAGACCGCGACGGCGACGAAATCATGTCTTCTGCCCAGTCCCAATTCACGCAGTCCCTCCTCCTATTCGTAAGTGACCCCCCGGATTTTCTTTTCTTTTCTTTTCCTGGCGGTCTACTGATTCGCCACCAGTCCCAAACTCAAAACGGTCGACAATATACCCCACACCTCACCCGCTTCTACACCTCGATCGGACCTGGCATCCTGGTTGACCTTATCAAAGAAAGCCTGGACGACCTCGGCGTGAAATACAAGGACGCGACCGTCGTCCCGGGCTCGAGGGCGGCGTACCGACTTCGGGTGGGCGGATACGACAAGCGTATGATTATATTCAAGGGCTGGGTCGAACTCGAGGTGTTCACTCGGACGCATGTCTCGGGGGCGTTTTGTTTGATGCAGCGAGACGTGGTGCGTTGTGGCATGGCTTAGGGTTGCGATGTGGGCTGATGAAACACTTTTCTTTTTCCTGATAGGGAAATCCAATCTCTTGGCGACAGTTTTGGAAGGCGTTGATACTTTCGCCAGCGGTTTCTCCTCACGTATTGCGAAAGTCGAGTCCATCCCCGTCAGACGATATGATGCAAGAATAGAGAATTAGAATATATTCCTGATTGTCTGAAGTGGTCCTTGCCAGTGAGAGACAATCATAGCAAAGTGCAGAACTCGAACCAAGCAGATGTTGGATGACCGAGTCGAAAGTGCCCGAAAGTGAAATCAGCCAAACACGAAATGATTTTAACTTGGATGCTCGTGGATTACAAGGGCAAGGAACACCGATATTACATGGTACACCGAGTGCAGATAAAAAGATATCAAGCCAATAAGAAAACAGACGAAGGATGGAGCAAGATGACCATCTACACTTCTTGGCTGGCACCCTCCTTCTTGCCCTTGCTGTGGCAGACATCAGACACGTATACAATCAATTAGACCGAATGGACAGACCTTGTTTTGCTGGGCAAGAGCTCGGGATTGATAAACGGTACAACACCACCCTGAGATATAACCACGTCACCGAGGAGCTTGTTCAGTCTAGCAGATATTAAGCAAAAATCCTTGTATTAAACCCCCAAGACTTACTCCTCGTCATTTCTGATGGCGAGTTGGAGGTGGCGAGGGACGATACGTTGTTTCTAAAATGCATTGAAGGCCCTGATGAATCGTCGATGTCGTTGCTAGACATACCTTGTTATCACGGGCAGCATTTCCAGCGAGCTCAAGAATCTCAGCAGCAAGGTACTCCAAAACTGCCGCAAGATACACTAATAATGTATATGAATAGTTGATAATAGTTGGAGTAGGATGGGGTCATACCTGGTGCACCGGCACCGACACGCTGGGCGTAATTGCCCTTCTTCAACAGACGGTGTACACGACCGACTGGAAACTGGAGACCGGCCTTGGCAGAACGGGATTGCGCCTTGCCTTCAGTACCGGCCTTGCCACCAGACTTTCCAGCTTTGCCTGTAAATCCCGTGAGATTAGGAGTTGCCCAGAGAGGCGCCTCGCAAAGTACGTACCCTTTCCAGACTAAAGAACGCGGTATGAGATGCATGCTCATCACAGTAGAACGAAAGGTTGACGAACCATGTTTGTATTGTACAGATATACAGGAGCGAGTGGTAGAGGTTGGTGAGTGGTGGTGGTGGTAGAAGGTCAAGATTGGTCGGTCAACAAAATGTGCGCGACCCGCGTCATATATATAAGGGTCACGTGACGGATAACCTAACCCGTTATTTCCCGATTTGGCGATGACAATTTTGATCCCGAAATGTCCGTGCACCGTTCAGCGAGGCTACTGCTCAGACATGGCACACCAATCACTCGCTGGTCGTCGTCGTCGTCACCGTCACCGTCGAGTGTCCACAGAAAGGATACCGATGTCGATGCACCACTCCCGTTGTTGCAACGACCACTCGGCGTCAAGGACCAGCCGGTAGCACATACCAGAACATGGGAAGATACAAAGAAGGAGCTAATGGACCAGGAGACGCGTCTCAAACAGCGACAACATCTGTGAGTGTCCTTTTGTACCGCCCTTGATTGTTTTCATCCCTCCCAGAATAAGCGAAGCTGGCAAAGGCTACTTTACAGATCTGAATGCTACCCGGAGGCATGGTGGTAAGACATGGATAGCGCCCAACGTCATGGTCAGGGAGGATGTGAGTGCCTTGATGCATCTTGTCTGTCTCCTGCTGAGAACATTCCGTAGAAAGCATTGTATTTACCAAACATTTCCGGTTCTCGATTAGACACTCGCGCTGAAACACACACCACCGATATTTGTCGCGGTCGGGTATCTGTAATTGCCATGCTGTCCACTAGGATGTCGGAGGTGCTCAGTGATTTCTTATGGTTACGATGTGATGACCGATAAATGCAGGTTCACGTCAAAGGATTCGTCTCGCCGACGAATGAGCGGTACCTGTCTAACCCGCTATACCAATATGTGCAGATCAACCTCCAGGAGAACCTTCTCAAGTCGTGGCTCGTGTCTCTGTTCCTGTCGTCGATCGCGAAAACCGTACCCAAGGAGTTGCATCCTACCTATCTGGTATCTAGCCAAAACGTAGAGTTTGTCCGCGAGCCTCTCGGCATGACGAACAAGCACGTCGGGTACGTGTACTTGGTGGATGAGAATCTCAAGGTCCGGTGGGCGGGGTGTGCGGACGCGAAGGTGGAGGAGACACAAGCACTAGAGACGTGTACTGGCGTATTACTGAACCGACTTCGAAAAGGCTAATAATACATAGCTAGTTGTTTGTTTGTGTTGGCTACGTGTCTCTATTCGAATCCACATCATCATTTGCAGACATCCACGTTCAAATGGCCTCTCCTGCACAACAGTTACCTCCCGGTTGGGTTGCAGAATGGTACAGTCTCGCGATTAATCCTAATCTTTTCTTGCTGAAAATTTGCAGGGATGCAGCGCACCAGCGATATCTCTTCATCGGTCAGTTTTGCTCAACACCCTGCTAGCAACTTGTCTTCATCTTTCACAGAGACTGCGACTGGGAGATCACAGTGGGATCCTCCTGCTCAGGTTCCAACTGCACCAATAGATGCACACGGCCCCTCGGTCTCTCCTCCTCCAACCCACGGGCACACTAAACGTCGCCAGTACGCTGTCGGTCAGACACAAGCTTACTACAGTACAAATGACGTCCTCCCTGACCCTACCTATGGTGCCGTCGGAGTTCAACAACAGCAACCAGCGGCCACTCCCCAACTCTTCACGCCCGGGTTGGCGGCCGAGCAGGGTTTCGCAGGGCAGCAATCGCAATATCATATGCCACCACCTCCACAAGAACCTCCTCAGTATATCAATGCGCCTGGATTCGGACAGGAGCCTGTTTACTACCCTCCAACCGCACCCATCAACCAGTTGGCGGATCAGTTCGGTCAGATGGGATTGGGCCAGAAACCGCTCCAACTGTACACGACGAATCTATTGACGTCCCCACCTGACCCACGCGAACTCACTCGTCCGCCTCCAGAAATTCGGTTGCCGCCCAATTCGTGCATCACTACATCTCCTTATGCGAACGCAGACTACAGTTACCAGCGGTGTACTTTGAATGCCATACCGACAACGTCTTCACTCCTTAACAAGTCCAAGATACCACTTGGCCTTGTAATCACCCCTTACCGTACCGTGAAAGAGGGTGAACAGCCCGTGCCATGTGTCACAGACACAGTGATCGCGCGTTGCAGACGCTGCAGGACATACATTAATCCATACGTTCAGTTCATTGATGGTGGAAACCGGTATGTCCCTGCCGTCTCATCTTTCAATGCTTGATTTGATTTCTTTCAAGTTGGCGGTGCTGCATGTGCAACATGTCAAACGAGGTACCGCAGCTCTTTGATTGGGATCAGGTTCGGAACCAACCTGGCGATCGATGGGCTCGTGATGAGTTGAATCATTCTGCTGTCGAGTTTGTCGCTCCGACCGAGTACATGGTTCGGCCACCTCAGCCAGCGGTGTATGTCTTCCTCATCGATGTTGGTCACGCAGCCGTTCAGTCAGGTTAGAGATCACGCTTTCTGCTAATTGACTTGGTTGATGTATTTGTATTCAGGTATGGTTGCTACTGCGACGCGTACCATCTTGGAGAATCTGGACCGTATACCTAACGAGGACGACCGCACCAAGGTGGCATTCGTCGCGTTTGACACATCATTATATTTCTTCTCGATGCCCGTGAGTTTATACCCAACCTAATCGACTATTGGTCTCAGTCGCATCGTGTGTAGCCTGGCACGAGTGATTCCTCCATGCTGGTCGTCTCAGATGTCGATGACGTCTTTTTGCCAAAGCCAACTGACCTTCTTGTCAACTTAGCGGAAGCAAAGGCATCACTGGAATCCCTTCTCGGAAGAATTAATGATATGTTCCAGGACAATCATACTGTCGGTAGCGCTCTTGGTCCTGCTCTTCAAGCAGGCTTCAAGTTGATGGTATGTATATATATCGTTATTGTCTTCCTTTTCCTGATGGCACTGCAGGCTCCGATCGGTGGAAAAATTATCGTCTTGTCTGCTTCCCTACCCAGCGTTGGTGCTGGTGCTCTTAAAAACCGAGAGGATCCCAAGATTCTTGGTACTTCCAAGGTATGCTTTACGGCTCCGTCGGGCATCAAGAGTTCTCACCACATGGCAAGGAATCCACATTACTTCAAGCGGCGTCACCATTCTACAAGACATTTGCAATCGAATGCTCGCGTGCACAAGTGTCCGTGGATATGTTCCTCTTCAGCTCAGCGTACCAAGATGTCGCTAGTCTTGGTACGAACATTTATTATCATATTAGGGGTGGAACCATGTCTGACTCACCTGTGTCGTAGCATGTCTTCCCCATTACACTTCTGGCCAGACATTCTTTTACCCTGCATTCAATGCCTCCCGCACTGAGGATGCCATCAAATTCGCGCATGAATTCGGTGAAGTGCTCGCGATGCCGATCATGCTTGAAGCTGTCATGCGTGTCCGCGCTTCAAAAGGTAAGCCGATTTTCTGTTGATCCAGTGTAATTTATTATTTCAATTCTAGGTTTGCGGATGGCGTCGTTCCACGGCAATTTCTTTGTCAGATCTACGGATCTGCTCGCAATGCCCGCTGTGCCTACCGATCAATCATATGCCATTGAAATCCAGATCGAAGACACGATCACCGCGCCATTTGTGGTTTTGCAGACTGCCGTTCTCCATACGACATGCTACGGCGAGCGGCGTATTCGTGTCATCACACTCGCACTGCCAACGACAAGCAGTCTATCAGAAGTGTTTGCTTCTGCAGATCAGGTGGCTATCGCGACGTTGTTGGCGAACAAAGCTGTGGAGCGGTCACTCACGCACAAGTTGGAAGACAGCAGAGATGCGACCTTGCAACGCATGGTGGACATACTCTCGTCATACAAGAGTAGTATGACGGCGGCTGGCGCAGGTGCTAGTGCACAGTTGGCTATTTCAGAAAACCTGAAGATGCTCCCGGTGCTGGTTCTTGGACTATTGAAGAACGTAGGGTTTCCGTTGCTTTTGTACTGCGGCCTCGTGACGCTGACACTCGACGTTACCATTTTATAGGTCGGTATCCGTCAAAGCGCTCAGATTCCACCCGATCTCAGAGCATATGCTCAAGCGTTACTTACTTCATTGCCGTCTCAAACACTCATTCCATACATGCACCCCACGTTCTATTCATTGCATAACATGCCTCCCGAGGTACGCCCGTGTCGCTACCCTTTAGCTTATGCTGACTAGTACTTGTCTTGCAGGCGGGTACCGTTGGGGAGAACGGTATCATTATGCCGACGCCGCTTCCACTGACTTCGGAGCGCCTCGAACGACATGGTCTCTTCCTCATAGAGGATGGCCAGACGATCTTCTTGTGGGTTGGCCGCGATGCAGTACCGCAGCTCATCATGGATGTGTTCGATCTCCCCAACTATGAAGTGTTGCGTGGTGGCAAGGTGGGCGACGTTCCACATACTTTCTGACAGAAGACACCACGTGAACTTACCAACCCACCCAAATCTCTCGCAGACGACGCTTCCGAGCCTCGACAATCCGTTCTCGCAACGCATCAGCGCTATCGTCCAAAAAACCCGCGAATTGCGCAGAGGGGTGTACTACCCCCATTTGTATGTCGTCAAAGAGGATGGCGAACCACCATTACGACTTTGGGCACTCAGCTGTCTGATTCAAGATCGTGCGGACGTATTACCAAGTTATCAGCAGTTTATCAACCAACTCAAGGACAAGGTCAATGGGGCCAACAACTACTGATGGGCACAGATCAGGAGAGAATGTGGATAGAGTGATTTTTGGCGTAGAAACGGGGGCAGTTGATAGCTTCATGCCAGTCACGGCGATCTGATGTAAATTCAATCGTAATGTTGTCTTCTCGCTTCTCACTTTTCGTGCCCTTATTTTTCGACTTTCACGTCTATGACTGTAAGTTGCAGTTCCCATCGGAGGCATACTCTCATAGTGCTATGGTCCGAGACTTTAATATCTTTAAACTTTACGGGGAAACAGATTCGGAACCATATTCTCCTTTCGGGGTGTATTTCCAAACGAAGACAAGTAAATTGGTTGTGACGCGTCGTGTCACAGCATCATGACCACGAACCACTGCAGTGGACATTGGAGCCTCCATTGTCTGCCTATCAAGGACAACCAGTGCACGCGTCCACAACGCGGTATAAGACGCAGGCAAGGTCTGGCTTTCTGACAGTAAGATATATCTTTTCAACCCGCACACTAAATCACTCACCATTTTCATTCTGTGTTCCCCCACTTTGCACGATGGCTACTGCGACGTTGACAGCGTCTGATATTACCACTGGCTCACAATCAGGCGCGAAAAAGTACACTCGAATTGTGAAGATTGTACGTTTCAGTCCTTTGCTGTACTTGATCTATCTCACATTGCCATACGTGCAGCGAAACATGACTGGTTGCAAATATAGTGAAGATAGCAAGGTGGTAGTCCCTGTGCGCACCTCGAGCAACCCCTCCCCCCTGAAAAAGACTGCCGCGAATCGACATCCCAGCCAGACACATACGCGCACACCGGTGGACGAGGCGATTGCGCACGAACTAGCAAAGGCACGGTACCTGATGCATGATCTCGCCGATCACGTCTTTGGCCACATCGTGTCGACTGAGTTGGCAACGGAAATCCTACGCAGATTAGTCGAAGACAAGATCGTGCAAGTTCTCGACGAGACCACCACCCATAACGGGGATCGCAAGGTCCCACTGGATCCAAATTCTAATGGCGTGAAAAATGCTATTCGGCAGGCTTTTGAAGACGCGGATCAGCACGACTGCATCTACCCGAATGTGGAATGCGACGGTGGGGAGCCAGATGCATCGTCTACGGATACGAAAGGGAGGCAGAAGCAGAAGGACGGGAAGGGAAAGGGGAAGCAGGAGACGAATACGAAAGCATATTCATTCAAGTGGTCGACGTTCCCCATGGAACCTCTCAAAGAAGACGACCTTGTTTCTTTCATGAACGACATCAGTGATCGTGCTTTCGCTATCGCGAAGTCCCGTCTCACCGCAGAGAACACCAAGTTGCGTCACCGCTTTGCGGCTCCGGAGGACAAGAATCATGCCGTGCCGCTATCGTATGAACCGGACGGAGAAGACATGAGACCCGACTTCCTTTTGTTGCCCATCGAAGCGTTCAGAGATGACTTCAAGACCGTCGATCCAAAGTACATTAACTTCACAGCTGCGCGTCTCGTCGGCGAGTCGAAGAACAAAGACCTCGCGACGGGTGTCGAACAGATGCAACGGTACGCACGTGGCTTAAAACGCGCACCATGGGTGCATTATGTACTCGGAATGACGGTCACCAAGGACAAGGCGGTATTCTTGCGTGGAGAGGGTAGCGGCACGGAACGTCTCGAACTAATGCTCACGGATGGTCGAGGTTGCATCGAGTTCATAAGGATCTTGCTTGGCCTCGCGTTGGCGGACCAGGAGGACCTAGGACAAAATCCAGACGTCGAGCTCGGAGGCAAAGAACAAGCATGTGTAGCCAGAAATGTCACCCATCGTTCAGTCGGATCGAGCGCAGCAACCTCACGGCGGACGAAGAACAAAAAACAGGCGGGATCGGTCCCAGGATCACTGTTACGAGTGGCACTGTCTCAAGCCGGATCTACGCCTTCAGCGGACTCTTGCCAAGCCCACAGTGCTTCAGCTGCTCTCCTTAAACAACGGATGATGTCTTCATCCACATCGTCAAAGAGGTCCTACTCCGAAGTGGATGACGGCGTTGAAGGGACACACGCAAAGAAACGTAAGACTGACGAGGGCGCGGCGGAAGTGGATCGCTACGTCTTCTACCCTGTATGCGTGTATGGTTACCACTGCATCGGAATCTTGTTCACGGCTAGCTCAATTCGTGGACGAGGAACAACGGTATTCTATGTCGTGGATCTCCGTGACGAACCCAAGCTGCTGGCGCTGAAAATGGCATGGCAAGATCTCGGGCGGGTGGCGGAGCAGGACGCGGTCATGGAAAAGCTGAGGAGCAGCGATCCTCATCCCAACGTGATTATCCCGATCGTGTATGGTATCTCGTTTTATGTTTGGAGGTGGTGTACTGACGTGTTGACAGAACATCGAAGCCGGAGAAGAATGGCAAGATGTGTACAACGCTCGGTGTGATTCGGGGCTTCCTTGACGACCAGATCGAGGAACTACTCGTTGAGAACCGGGTGCTGACTGTCTTTGTATCTGAGCTGAAGCGTCCGGTGAAATACTTCTGGGGTGTACATGATTTTGTAAGAGGATTACGTGGTGCACTGTTAGGTATGTTTTTCTTTTGCACTTTCATCATTGGAGTGGTGTTTATGCATCAACGTTGAAGGGCACGAATGTCTTACCAACATCGGTATCTTGCACCGCGACATCAGTGAGAACAATATCGTTCTCGGGCTCCGTCCCGGAGAGGAGCGAGGATACCTGATCGACTTCGACATGGCCATCCTGCAGGAGCGTGAAGAGCTTAAGCCAGCTGTGCCAGCTGCGCTTATTGAACCATATTCCGAATCCACTGTGGAGGATCCTTCCACTCCTCCACCCGATGACAAGAGGCCTATGAAAGGGCTTAGAACCGTGCGCACTCCACTCATCTCTAGTCGATATCGATTGGCCCGTAATGCAGGGAACTTTTCCCTACATGTCTTATAACGTTCTTTGGGGCGGCAGGCACACGCATTTCGATGATGTGGAGTCCTTCCTCTACGTGCTTTTTCTATTCTTTTTTTCTTATGCAGGGCCACTTTCTGATGCGGAATTGCTTAACGCCGACCAAGATGGGTTTGTTCAGCCTATCGGGTCGGGGCGACTGTCTCATTTGAGCAGCTGGCCCAGAAAGTATGTTGCATGGGCTGATGGAGACATCACGCATATAGCAGATGAGAAATACGCTGTTGCCACGGCACCCAATGGCGCAACAAAAGTCGTCAAAAGTGCCGAATTTTTGGAATGTCTGAAGAATAATTGGCCAGGGGAATTGCATCGCCCTATTGCCCGTCTGATCGAGGCTTCTTTCACAATATTTCGGAATAGCACGGTGCTCTCGGCTTTCGAGGGATTGCGAACAGAAGTCGAACATGCTACATTCATCGAAATTCTGGACAAGTGGTTGGACATGTACTCCGATCTAGAAGATAAATTTTCAAACTGCCCTTTCAAGCAAGGTATGTTCACTATCCCTTTTTGCGGGTTTGTTTACGATATTTTGTTCTTCATAAGCACGCAGCGCAGATCCGTCATAGATTCTGAGATGGATGTAGTATCTGACTACATGTCAAGGGTGGTCTTTTTGGATGTTGGTTGCGCGCATAGACGTCCACTGGCACCCTCTCTTTGCTGTGATATTCGTTTTTTTAGTAGAGATAATGGCCATTATAAATACCTACATACGACATTACTTATCTCATGAAATACGCTTGTACGTACTGTCGGATCGTTATATATATAATCGATGATCGATCGCTTAGGGAGCGTCACAGTTGATCCCGTGCTCACCGTCCCTTCAAGTTTATTGTCACTTATCACAGCCTCGAGGCCACACTCAAATCGCATATAAATATCATCGGTCTATGTGGGAACGGTCAATTCACTGCAGGATCCGTCGAACATGCAAACCAATAGTGTCTCAACCACTGTAGAAGGTGGTGCTAACCCACGACACCCAACGACTCGATCCAGCGACGACCATCGTATCCGGAAAGTTGGCGACGACATCCAACTGAACGACCTTTCGTGCCAGAATTTGGGGGTGCTCAAGCAAGCCTCTCAGCTCAAGCCGACCACAGGTATCCCTAGTTCGAACACCGTGGTTCAGACCAAGGCGCAGCGCCTTCGCGCACGCATCCAGTTCGCGACCCTCTGTTGGACTATGTACCTCGCGGGTTGGAACGACGGGACGACAGGTCCGTTGTTGCCACGCATTCAACAAGTCTACCACGTGGGTGTTCGGACTCTGGAGAATACTAACATATTGACGTGAAAACGCGTCTGACTGGCAGGTCAACTTTGCGGTGGTCTCCCTGATCTTCGTCTTTGCTTGCATCGTAGGTGTCGGGCGGTTGCCGAAATTAGTGTCAAGGTTCGGATCGTTGACGGTAGCTATGAAAAGGGATTTTTGACAGGCGCGTTTTCCAATTTGGTGTTGAACGATCGATACGGATTCGGCAAGGTCGTTGTTGTTTTTTGTGTCTTGTTCTTGACGGTAATCTCGACTTTGTATGACAGGTTATCGTGCTCGGTACGTCGTCTATCATGTTTCCTTGAGGCCCTCCCACGGTGGGTTCACCGTGTGGCCTTTCTCCTGGCAGGGTCTGTGCTTCAGGTGATTGGGTATAGTATCGAGGCTGCCGCGTTGCCTTTCCCAGCACTTGTGCTAGGGTATGCCATCAATGGCATCGGTATGGCGTTGCAGGTCCGTCGCTTATGCTGGGTGATTCCTGTTGTTGCTAGATTGCTAGATTCCCTTCTAGGACGCTCAGGCGAACGGTTTCGTAGCTAGTCTCAAGGACAACGCAGAAGCTAAAATGGGACTCTTGCACGCAGTACGTTTGTTCATCCGTTCTTGAATTCGGCTGAACAAGGGTTTAGGCTTATGGTATGGAGTGTCGTGTGTTGCCTTTGGGTAGGGGTGCTCACATGTTCAACGTTGAAGGCGCTGGTGCACTCTCGTCGCCACTCGTTGCAACCCAGTTCGCTCAGCTTCCACGCTGGTCTTTCCACTATCTCGCCTCACTGGGGGTCGCATTGATAAACACAGTCCTGTTGATTACAGTATTCCGCTTGAAAAGCCAGGATGGTCCGTTCTTCTCACGACTGACTCGTATCCAATGCTCACCCCACTCCAAAGAGTGCTTGGCTCAGATCGGTCAACCTGCAGTGGAGCAGAATCAGAGTGAAAACAGTCACTTTAGACAGATATTTGCATTGAAGGATGTACACCTCCTTGCGGTGTTCATTCTTGTCTACGTAGGTGTCGAGGTCACCCTTGGAGGTATGTTTGTTATGGTCATGTCTATATTTTGCACCGGGTTTACGATGACGTTCAGGCTGGATTGTAACATATATCATCGACGTCCGTGGAGGCGGCCCGTCGTCTGGGTATATATCATCAGGATTTTTTGGAGGTATGTTCGTATCCAGAAAACGTATAGTTCGCTTCTACTTATACGTCGATGATCAGGTCTAATGACGGGCCGAGTTGCCTTGTTGTGGCTCAACCAAAAGGTATATACCCTGTATTCGTTGCTGTGTGTCATCATCGCTCACCCTTTCAGGTGGGAGAACGCAGGGTCCTGTTCATTTACGCTGTTCTTGCCATCGGATTGGAATTGGTCGTGTGGCTAGTACCATCGCTGATCGGCGGTGCCGTGTCCGTTTCAATCATCGGCATCCTACTGGGTCCGATGTATCCGATCACGATGAACCATGCTGGACGGGTGTTGCCAGCTTGGCTGCTAACCGGTAATGTCACCCTATCGAGTCTCTTCCCAAAGATGCAGGTACTCATATCAGTGTGGTAGGTTCGATCGGATGGATCGCTGGTTTCGGTCAAGCAGGGTCAGCCTTATTACCATTCATGACGGGCGCGATTGCGTCCAAGTCGGGTATCAGTTCCTTGCAGCCGCTGTGCGTGCGCTCCGTCCTTCTGATCTTCTGATCTTCTGATCTTTTGACGAAACTATGCTTACGTGTTGCGTGTACAGGTTGGTAGCGATGATGGCGTTTATGACGGTGCTGTGGGCGCTCGTTCCCAGCAAGGGGTCACGGCGCACGGATTGATGGCGTGATGGATCAAACATACAGGATTTTGGGCATGTACTGATACGTGGCGTGGCGTGGAACATTCACGAACTCGGCTTCTTTTCGAACGCGACATTGTTGCCGGAACGCCATCTTCGATGATTACTTTAAAAGTCAGTATTCCTGATGGTCAGTCAGCAAGCTGGAGGCAAAGCTCATAGTAGTGTGATTCATGAGTGCACTGATTGAATCCTGACTCTGCTAGCAGTCGTTTCAAAAGTCCACTTCAGCATACGTGACATGCAACATAACAAGGACCACCAGGTATAGTACAAAAAATGGCATCCAAAACAAAACAGTGAAAGTATTATGCTCTAGTGGCATGGCAAAAGTGGATATCCTACAGTTAGTTCAGGGAATGGTGATCCAGAAATAATAGCGCAACACTGGGTTGCTATTCTAAATGTTCTCTCTATGTATGTATATAGGTACTATGAATGTCCATCTTGTTAGCCCCATCCCATCTGGATCATTCAGCTAAGCGTCCAGCCTGCAAAAATGAACAAGCAAGGACAGAAAATTGCCTCATATTCGTTTGGTTCTCTTGAGATTCCTTCGTATGACTGTCTCGAATACTGAACCGGTCAGAATCAGATCTGTTGAGGAAATCAACAATATAGATGCGTCTACGTACCACTTAATGATGCCTGGATCGCCGTTCGGGTGTCCTATTTGTTAAAATGTGAACCACGACGAACGTCAATGAAACTCTGGAAAATATAAGAGGGGGAATTCGCTCAACGATTCCCGATGTGAAATTAACATGACACGTTCGGGAGCCCCGAGAGTGTTGTCTGAAGGTATTGATAAAATGTTGCGAAAAGTCTGAACAGAAAAAAAAAAGCCCAAAATGTCAAGGGTAATCGATCCATACGTGGTAGAAAGGCACACGCACACTGGAGCACGGAGCCGGAGTCATTGGGGCGATCTCCATAAGAGGCTATATACCGCTTCACCACAACGCCGTTTGCAATCTTACTTTTTAGAATATCAGTCTTGTTGAGTATGAGAATCAAGGCCATCTTGCTCAGGAGCTTGGAAGAACAGACGGATTTCCACAAGGTGAGCGAGTCATCGAATCGGTTTATTCTTGGATCTTCCTCAAGGTATTCGTCGAAGCATGACACAGGAGCTAGAAAGATGATTGCATCCACTTGGTCAAAGTAGGGCGCCCATGCGTTAAACTGGGATCGCATAATTAATCAACGACAGCAACGTAGAGGAGAGGAGAAATTTACCTGGGAACGTAAATCGGGGACATAAATTTTCCAGTTGTGCAATTTCTTGTCTGGAAAGAGGACTCTCACTTTGGCGCAAGGAAAAGGCAACATCTACGTACCATTTATGAAGCCTAGGTCATATTCCTGAATATCTAGCGTGTGTAGGCGTGCACGGACGATATCGTCGTCTGTTGGTTCGTAATCACGCGCGGTAAGACGCTCCGCGTTGTCTAGAAAACTGAATATCGTGCATAACTGAGGAACGGTATAGCAGGATGGAAGGAGAACAAGACGAACAAACTTGTAGAGGGTTCTACAGCAACCCTGTGTCTTTGCGACATTTCGCGAATAATATCATCGGTCCAAAGAGCCATTATGTCGCTTTTGCAGTTCGCAATAACTTCAGTGACATCTTGACTGCTCACGCCGTTATGTTTGATCGGCGTATGTGGGCTCTCCTTGTCATCTAAGTGAGAAGCCTCCAGGAAAACCTTCCAGTCACGAAATCGAACATAGAACTCGGAGGGTGTCCCAGTCCTAGGCGAGGGCAAGAGGGACGTCTGGGGGGGATGTTCTAGTATGTCTACGGCTTCCACACCAAGTAGTTGTCTCAAGTCACTCTCGACACCGCAGAGAGGACGAAGCTGAAGTCGAAGCGAATGATGTTTGTCCGTGAAAGGAAGGGCTTCGTCACTGGCATTGTCAAAGGCATTTTGCAGTGCCTCGAGGATCATATTCACAGAATGTACGAGGTTGAGTTGCAGGACAGGTCTCCAACAGGCGCGTTCTTGCTCCCACTTGTCCCTCGCAAATTGCATTCGAAGATCTGACATGTTATCAGCCAAAGGAAGGGCGCGGATCATGCGGCGTCACTGACTCTTGAGGATAGTAGATTTTCCTGTTGGCACGAATGATAGGATTCAGCCACAGCTCACTGGGGCGGGACTGGCAGGATGGACTTGCCACTTCCACGTTGGCCGAGTAATAAGGTCTCGATCATCTGTTCTTGTTTCTTGAACGCAAGTCTATCTGCACGGAGTTCGTCGTCGATCTGGTCGCTGATTCTTTGAGCTTCAGTTACGCGTTTCTTTCCCACAGCCTCCTCTTCTGGGAACTCATTGGGGGTGGCGCAGATGGTCAACGAGTCTGAGGAATGATAGTGGGACACCATTTCGAAAGGTGTTCATGGGAGAGTCAAAGTGGACGAGTTATATAGCGCAGTGTGTCGCAGTGCTTACTAGTTTATCCACGTCGGTGCTGTCTCCATCAATTCAATACATAGGATAGCGCTCGACCTGTGCACTCGCCATCCTCAGTTCAAACTTTATTTGTCCCGCCTGTCCGCCTCTTTGAGCTCGCTCGCGCTCCTTACCCCGACATCCTGGAAACTACGGCTCCTCTTGTTCTCCGGCATGCTCTGCGCCACGTTTATCGTTGACCATTCAGAAAAGTACCCTGTCATAGCCAGATTCTGATGCGGCACGCTCATTGGCTGCGGCGCATGCTTGGTCGAATCCAGGTCATTGCTCTTGGCAGCACCCACCTCTGCCCATGCGGCGATGATATCCGGTATTCAACACGTTAGCTGTAGTGTGGCTAGGAATGAAAACGGTCAGTGCTTCCGTACTGCGCGGAACATGTTGTGAGGGCAAGACTGATGGCTATCTGGCTGAGTCACATCAGTGGGTGAGGTGGGCCATGCTGTGACCTCATGCTCATGTAAACATGTTTATATATGCTTATATGAGGCCAATTGCTGAAGTCACGTGTGCATCGCCTTCACACGAGTTGGTGGGGTTTCAATCAAGTGGTTGAGAACACCCAAGCCTCTCTTTCTTCTCCTTCTTTGTTGTCTCACCAAAGTGCCCTTGCCCATTCTCCAAATTCTCTGTTGCTAAACCACACCCTTGTTGTCTCGCCATATATCGCTGGATTTCTTGTGTTTACTGAATCACAATGAGCTTTACCTGCATATTTCCCCTAGTAGGTTTTATCTCAACATGGTCCTACCAAGCCATTCTGACAGCATGACAGCAGGTTAACTTCTATCTATAAAATGTCTACTCCCCCACTCTTTGGTACCTTCCACTCTCTCAAATCCATTACTTTGGGTCTCAGTTCCATGTCACAATTTTCTGATATCTTCCTTTGTGGTTTTATTGCCCTTGCCAATATCAAGTCAATTGCCAATTGAACTGCACTTACTGGAACTGCCTCTTTCCTTGATACCCTATTCATTGCACCAGGCATACATTTCCAACAGGAGGCTACCAGAATCAACCAGGGAGAATACCCAACAACTGCTATGTTAATGATGGGCTATGTCTTTTGAGTTGAAAACCAAGCAACTGTGGGTTTTCTTCAGAGAGTTGGCAAGACAGGACATCTTGTTGACATCAATGTTTCACCCTCAAATCCCCTTGAAGTTGCAGCAGATTGAAAAGCTTCCATACTCTACCTTTGTGGCACCTTGCTGACTGTCATTATGGCCATGCTTCTGGGAGTTGTTACGATTCACTTTTTCTTTGCTTGTTGCATTAGCATTCATCCTACACTTCTTGCTAATGCTTTCCTTTCGCACAATGACCACCACTTACTTCTGCTCTTCTCACAATAGTTATCATGATTACGAACTCTTATCTCTTTGCTTCTGTTTCCTCTTGTTCCGACAAACAGCCGTGCTTCCTTTGTTCTGATAACTTCCGTTATCTTCCTTGTTCCACCTACCTTATCAGGTTTCCTCTGACCTTCTGCTGCTACACAGCTTGGTCCATGCACAATCTCCCTTAGGTATATAAAACCTGCTGTCACTACCTTGTATTCTCTAAGCTAGACCTACCTGGAATAGCACCTTTGTTCCTTTCACTCGTCCTTTGCCTCTCTAAGTCACCCATCCTACTTTTGAGTGGATGCTTGTCGTTCTACCTTCATCTCTGGTTGCTCTTCTTTGCGACTTGCCCCCACTGCTCTTCTTTGTGGTTGTCCCATCGACAAGGGTACCCCTTGGTCGATTATCCTTCGTCCACTTCAGGAAGCCCCTGTGGAAGTCTCCGGTCATTAACCACACGACTTGTCCTTGTCTCCGGTCATCCTTCTTGCGATTCGTCCTGTTGATAAGCAAGCCCCTTAGTCGACACTCCTCATCTCCCAGATCTATGTTCGTTCCTACCCGGACCAACCATAACAGGAGTAATCCATGACTGGTGGGGGCTTGAGGCACTGGGAATGTTGATACTTGCATGTCTTTTGAATGTGATAATCATTAAGTGACATAGTAAGATGGGTTGGAAAGGAGCACCAGAGCCAGGTGTCCTGGGTGACCTGTTGATCTTGTTAAGCCAAGATTGGTGGATCCAAATGTGGAGATGGGTCAATGACCTCAAAGCAGTAACTTCTGGCCAATGGCTGAGGGACAAGACATTATCAGAGAGCTTTGGCATGGGCTTTATGACACTCCTCATATTCACCTCCACCACTATTAGTTGCAATGCATCAACTCTTGGTGGAGTTCTCATTGCAGGTTTATTGCTCATCTCCACTGCCCTGCTGGGATTTTGCAACACCTGGACATCAAGTCTGCAGATGTTTAACAGGATCATCTCTCAAAAAGGGCCTGCCAAATTCTATGTGCATAGGCAAGATTTGGCCAATCAGCTTATCAAAAAGAGTGGGAGGGACAACTGGGCTATTGCAATGGGCATGATAGTTGCCCCCACAGTTAGAGCTCAAAAGGTTATGCCATGATAGTCTTTCTGTATTTCATCCCATGTTTTCGTCTATCTTTGCATTTTGTTGGTTTGGCTTTGTTATTTACTTGTATGAATGTAGAATTGTGCAGCTGCTCCTGTTTCCTTCCAAATGTCAATGATGTTCTATTTATCCCAAATTTATCCGCTCCCAAGTGTTACCACTCACTGCAAGCCCAAGGTAGGCTTCAACTGAATGATATCTAGTGATGCGGTTTACATCATAGATGGGCTGGGCTGGTCACCCAACTGCCAATGTTCAAAACTCCAAAATATAATAAGTTACACGACTTTACGAGTCTTGTTGGTCAGCCGCCGCCCGGATCTGCAACGCAATCGAGTAACTTTATCGATTGACGGCTCTCTGAAGGCATATTTCAGAATTTTGATTGGTGGACACCCTGAGCTAGCTAAATCAGGAGCATAAAAGGTGCATTTTCGGTCGCTTAGAACAAACCCAGTTTTTACAGTCGACACTCCAATAACACAGTGGATTTAGCGACCAATTTCAACTTTCCAAGTTGGCATGGTTATGACGTACAGTCAGGCAACCGTGCGCTAACTGACCGCAGCGCCCAATCGCACAAACCACTGCTATAATTATAGCACGTATCACCAGAACATTAGTAGAATCTCCAAACCAACTTTAACCAAGTCGATGAAAACAACTCCCGTCAGGTTCAAGTCGATGAGCAAGCCTGACGACGGGTCGTATTGACCTGGTATGGTTTAATACAGAAGGTATGTTCTTTCGCTTATGCCATGCGTTTCCGCTTTCTGACAACAGGAAAAATAAATGGGCCCTGTTTCAATCACATTAGAACTGGTCGGGTAAAGCGGGATCATCGCTGTTGCCTGACACATGACAGGCGTGAATGCAGGTGCATATCAGCTTCCAAGTTCAGGTGACCACTGTGAGTGTAAAGGCTCTGTTTACTAGTCTACTCTTATGCGCTTATGTCTAGGCTGGTAGCAATGGCTCGTGACAGTGCTCTGGGTGTTCGTTCTCAGCAAGGGATCACGATGCACGGAATGACGACGTGATCCGGGACAACAGAGATAGAACTCGAACATGTACAGGTTAGTACAGCTAGTGTCGTGAAACATCCGTGGACTTACCTTTTCTGACCAGACGTCACGGTTTCTACGGGGACATCACCGTCCAGGGGGATGGCGTGACTGGTTCTCCGGAACGTATTTTTAATTTAGACTGTCCTCCGATATGGCCGCGTGAGTCACGATAACACCTTGTGGACACATTTATGCAGACAGGAGTCTTGCGCCGAGCGGTTTCTATCTCCATTCTTTCTTCGCCTCTCCTCCCAAGTCGATAACACGGGTGTTAGGATGGTGAGAATAATTATATTTCTTGAAATTATAGTTGACTCGCCCTGCACGCAGGCTGCTTCTCCAGAATCCCCGACGCCCACCATAAACGAGGGTATGGAAATGCCGGAAATAACCAGTACAAAGGATGTTGGCCGACAAGAGATCGTATGTGCCGATAATCCGCCTACTCGCTCTGGTCGTTCGTCCGTCTCGTTGCGTGCCAACATCCACTTTGCAACGTTGTGCTGGGCGGCGATTCTTAACGGGTGGAACGACGGCTCGATCGGGTCGCTGTTACCAAGGATACAGCAAGTATATCATGTATGCTAGCGCTCTCTTTGGGTGGGTGGTGCCATGCTGAACAAAGGCACAGGTCGGGTATGCGGTGGTCTCGTTGATATTCGTGTTCACGACCTTGGTAAGTGGAACGTGAAACTCAGTAATCGAGTTCTTGTGCATCCAAGGCAGGGGTACATCGCTGGGTGCATCTCAAACATGTTCCTCACGGAACGGATAGGATTCGGAAAGGTCGGTGGTGCATCTCCGTTTCCAGTCGTATTTCTTCAACCTCTGTGCTCGTTCGTTAGATCCTCGTTATAGGTAATTAGCAATTCCATTGGAATCGTGCGTTTCACTCACGGTTTACTAGGTTCCGTAATCCAAATCGTCGCGTATTCCATCGAAGCAGCGGCGCCCCCCTTCCCCGTGTTCGTGTTTGCATACACCATTAACAGCTATGGAATAGCGCTGCAAGTGGGCAAATGAAATTGTTTCGTGTCCTCATGCGCTGATGTACATTCCTTTCGAGGCTGCACAAAATCTGGGGTACGTCCTGCGTTTCGAAGACAATCCTGCGCTGCGAACAGGACTGCTTATGGAAGGTATGGATCGAATGCAGTTACGACTGATTGCGGTCAGTGCTGACATTTCGTGTTCGCATCGTCGATAGCGTATGGTACGCGCAATTAATTCCGTTTCATCCATCGCCGTTGTGTTTCACGATCTCTCCAAAAGGTCTCGGCGCACTGTTATCTCCCTTGTCCGCGACCTACTTTGCTCGAACCCCGCACTGGTCCTATCACTTTCTGACATGCGTGGGTATCGCAATATTGAACGCCATGTTTTTAACGATCGTGTTTCGGTTGAAACCCCAACAAGGTCCGTATGGTATGAGGTACGCAAGGTGGACATGGAGTTTGATCTCCTTTCAGCATGTCTTGCAGAGATCGGCATTACTAACACCGAAAAGGGACCAAGCAAACGCAGTCCACTTGGTCAGATACTCGGACTCAGGGACGTACATTTGCTCGCCGCGTTTGTCCTCTTTTATGTTGGCGCAGAAGTGACGCTCGGTGGTATGTGTGCCCGTCGTCTCACACCGTCTGATCGTGCATGATGAGCTCTGCGTCACCAGGATGGATCGTGACGTACATCGTCCGCCACCGACATGGAACACCATCTTCGGGGTACATTTCCACAGGGTTCTGGGCAGGTTCGCATTTAATTTTTTTTTTCTTCGGTTAGACAAGACGAACGTTTTACTCAGGATTGACCATCGGTCGCGTAGCGCTGATCAAAGTCAACAACCTGATCGGTGAATCCCGCGCAATACTCGTCTACAGCTTCCTCTCAACCACGTGAGCCGTCTTCCCACTCCCTCATGCCAGTTCAGTCACGGTCTCACGTCCGCACCCCAGGCTCCAACTCATCGTCTGGTTCGTCCCCTCGCTCATCGGAGACGCCATCGCTATCGCGTCCATCGGGGTACTCCTCGGCCCGATGTACCCAATCGCAGCGAACCACGCTGGTCGTGTTCTCCCGCAATGGCTCCTCACGAGCGCCATGGGGTGGATCGTTGCGGGTGGACAGGCGGGATCAGCGTTGATCCCGTTCGTCACGGGCGTGATCGCGCAGAGAGCGGGTATTGGGGCGTTGCAGCCCGTGTACGTTTGCGCTGTTTCTATGCGGTGTGGCTTGCGGCTGATGTTGATCTGTGTCTGTCGTCGGTGCAGGCTCGTGGCGGTGTTTGTGATCATGATCGCGGTGTGGATGATGGTGCTAAAGTCGCCATCGAAGCCTTCACCCGTGGCATAGCGGTATTGTGCTTTCTTTTGTGTAAGATATTTTATCATGACGTTCAAAGTTCTTGCGGTGCGAGCGATCATTATACTCCCTGAACCCATGAAGACACTTCCAGAGTCAAAGCAACGCGGCGTAATCAAGTAGTTTAAAGCAGGAACGAACGCTACAGATGAGTATGTATGAGGGATACACTCTTACCATGAGTCAATAAATAAATAAATCGTCCAAAAGTCCAGCTTCGCATTTACGCTCGCTCACGTACACTGCATCATCACCGCCAAACATAAATCCAAACGCCTCAACGTCGGAATCAACGCTGCATACTCTTGCCGATCCGCCTTTGAGATCGCCACGTGCGAACCATGAATCTTGAGCGTCTCGAGCGGGCACCGCGAGCGCGCTACAAACGCCTTGAATTCGTCGTGCTGCCACGCGTTCGGGACGATGTCCAGATCGCGGATCTGGAGATGTCGCAGTGCGGGTAGGGTCAGTGCGTCTAGGAGGGGCCCGGTGCCATATAACACGTCGACGTCGAGCAAGCGGAGCCGGTCGTGCGTCAGCGCATGCACGCCCCAGTCATCCCGCTGCGAGAAAAAGACGGGCGAGAAGCTAAACTCTTGGAGGTGCGGACAGAGCGCGAGGAGCGTTAACACGACCGGGCCGTCCACCGCGTCCACGTCCCGATAGCTCTGGCTCTGGCTCTGGGCCCGGCCAAGCGTGACGCGCAGCTGCGTGAGGTATGTCCAGCCGGGGTTGAACGCGGCCAACACACCCGCGCCCAGCGTGCCCGTGTTGAGGGTGAGACTGCGCAGCTGCGGCGAGTGGACGAGCGTCATCTTTTGCACGGTGCCAAGGTCACCGTCGAGCGTGAGGTGCTGGAGCATAGGAACGTCTTGGAGCAGCAGATCTGGGGCGATAGCATCATCAAACGTGATGTGGAGCCGTTCGGCCCGGCTTGTATATGGCTGCAGGAGTTCCGTCACTTCATACCGCCACACGGGGTTTTGCGGCGGCCGACGTGTGTCCACGGCGAGCGATAGTGGACACGCTCTGGCGCGTGAGAGCCAGTGGTGGTAAAAGAACACGCCCTGCTGCTGTATCCGACGACTCGGCCGGACTACCAGCGAACACCACAACCTCGGCGTTCCCAACGCTACCTTTTGCCATCGCCTACAGACAGCCAACAAGAGCAACGGGGCGGTGGTCGCATCCGGTTCGATGTGGGGTTGTGAGGGCAAACAACGCAGAAAGATCTCGCCCAGGAGCTCCGAGGGTAAGCGCCGGATACAGGATATCAGACCGCGATGGGCTTCCATCGAGGCGACGATTTGGTTACGTTTGTCGAGGAGCTGTTGGTGGACGCCGCGGACGTGCTTCATGATCGATTCGACGGAAGCGAGTTCGGTGGTGACGTCGTCGAGTTGGGCTTGGCGCTGACGGATGATCTTCGTGATAGAACGAACGTCTTGTCCGGATACAGCATAGTTGGTATTGCCGTACTTTGAATAAGGCGTGTCGAGGCATGGAATCTGTGTGCCACCCGCCAAGTCAGATTTCCCGAAGTAGAGAGGAGGTAGAAAGAAAAGGGACTGACGTTGGCGCACGCCGGGTCGGGGAGCTATCATGTCAAAAGCGCCACAAGCCCGAGAAAGAAGACAAGAAAGGTCAACAAGCTCGAGCAAGACAATAGACGGAAACTCACGAGCGCTTGCAGGAGTTCGTCGACTGACATGACGAGATGGCGACGCGAATAGTAGTAGCTCCCGACACGACAGTGATCGGTCTGCATGGCGCACTGGTTACAGTCTGTGGGAGGGAGAGAAGAGAGTGCGTGTCAACGCTGGCGCCACCGACAGCTATAAAGTTGACCATGGAGGCTGGATCTGATGCAAGGCAAACACGATGCATACGCACCGGCAGATGGGCGGCCCTGTGGCTGCACTGACAAGGATCGTCGCCTCGCGCTCGCGTACCTGTCTGGATACGTGGAGATAGAAGCCTACTGGTAAATTCCCCAGCCATTCGTATTTAAAGAACAAAAGGGACCCGGCCTAAAACGTGGCCACCCGTATTCTTACCGTGGCAAGGCGATACCGTGACACGCGTCGTCGTCGAGAAGTGGCATCGGCTACCTTCGGAAACGTCTGCCAATCATAAATCCATAAACATATCAAACCGTAGTAACAGGCACTGCAAACGAGCCATAGCCACAAGCAATCCAACATTTTATGATTTCTGCAAAATAACTAGTCTAGAATAGTCCATTCATCCAATCCGTTTGATAGCATTCACCAGCGCATTCACGTCAATTGGCACCTCGTCGCTTGCATCTTCATCCGGTTCCACCACCGAGGGAAGTCCATCGACGCCGTATTGCCTAGAGTGAAAGACTCAGACTAGACGCATCCCTTCGTGCAGTCCCACTCACCGTGCCTCCCACCATGCAACATACCGCATCTTGAGGGCACCGACCGGCACTTCCACATTTCGCACAAACACCCCAGGTGGAAACATCTCCATCACCGTCGCACGCGTCGACGGTGGCATGTAGACACAATCCGCCAAATGGTCTCCATACACCCCAAGCACGACCTTGAACCACATAGATCTCAATCAGCCACATCGATCAACCACACACACAAAACTCACCGTGCTCTGCGCGATCGCCGTCATACGCTCCACCCAGGACGCCTCCGCGGACACGACATGTGCTCTATACCCCTTCCCAAGCCCCCCAAGCGCCTCGACTAATGCCTCGTGATCCGTGTCTTTCAGCCGAGACCCACGCCCCGCCTCCTGACGCGACAAATACGTCACGACCGCCTCCTCTCTCTTGTCCAACCACCCCGTCTTCGGCGCCTGCTCCGCCACACCCACGAACCGCGCGACATGTCGCCTTACAGGCTCCCACCACTCGCTCGCAGCCTCGAGCGCCACCAACGGGACCGCAAACGGGGGCACATCCGTCCTCGCTCGGCGTGCAGCGCCCTCGTCCGCTACGACCACGCGTTTCATCAGGTACGGGACGTGCAGGAGCGCGTAGTCGGCCCAGTCTTCTTTGTATAGGAGTCCGAGCGTCGGGAAGGTAGCTTTGACGAGGAAGGGGTGGAACCCGCTCGGCGATCGCTCGCGCAGGACGGGCGGGCCGTTCCGATCGGGTTGTTCGCCCATAAACGTGGGCACGTGCGGGTAAAAGATACGGCGGGGCGGCGGGAGGGTCAGGGTGTCGGGCGAGAGGGACTTGTCGAGTGCGCTGTACGTACGCCAGAGGGAGAAGAGAGTGTAGTTGCCTGTTTGTGGGCGTGAGCAAGGTCCTATGCGGAGAGGGACGAGCACAAACTAGGCGATGCATCCGTGACGAGCCAGCTTACGCCGTGAATGCTGTGTAAATGGGGAGGATGGGTATATGCTGGCATGGATGGATGAGGCATACGCACAGACCGCCAAACGAACCCAACATCTCTCTTGCTTGAGCGCTGGAGAGTATTTGCCATTCATTGTCACTACCCGATGCGATAGAATCCAGTGGCGGAAAAGACGGGTCGTCCGTGACAACGAACAATGTGCCGTTCAGCATAAACACATTGTCCATGATCGTATACCCTACATCACGTCTGAGCACAATACCAGGGAGACCAGCGTGCAGCGTACCTGGAACATGCTTCAACACCTTTGTCGTTGGTACATCTTCGGCCCAGTCCAAGGTTCCGTCATTGACCCCAACCGACCCAAAAATCTGCGGGTGAAAGGACACAACGGGAGCCGTCTTGTTTTTAGCCTGCTTTCTGGCGTTCTCAGCGACCCGCGCTTCTTCCCAAGCCCAATTCCCGTAAATCACCTCGTCCCAGTCCTCGTTGGTGCCCTTGTTGGTTAGCTGCGACGTCGCATCGCTCGAGAACGAAAACTCGAGGTTGTAAAAGAGGACAAAGGTGGTGAGGGAAAAGAGGAGGAGAGAGACCTCTCGACGACTCGGTGGTGAATACCACACCATCAAGCAAAACTTGGTAGTCAAGAGTAACAAACAATATTAATGTAAACTAGTGAAACAGATCCGAGTTATCGCCACCGTTTGAGAGCAACGCGATATCATCCAACGTTGTCATCCGCTTCTTCCCTTTTGTATCCTCTGCCCAATTTTCATAAAAGTTGGTCTCGTCCTTGTGCGAGAGGTATGAGTCTTCGCCGTCAGGCGTAGAGACGAAACGGCCAGGTCCATCCCAGAAATGGAACGCTTGGCTGTGCACGCCGTACGACGTCGGCACTACCTCGAGGAGATCCCCTCTCGCAATCTCGATCGCAGGAATCTCCGAGGCAGGTAACCCAATGAGATACGCCAACAAGCACCGGATCACGGACGAATGTCCAATAATCAAAAGATCTTCCTTCTCTCGCTCCAACTCGATAAGTACCTGTTCTAGACGCACTTTTTAAAAGCGATATGTGACCAAGTGTCATGGGAACGGTTTGACATGGTGGACGTACCAGATAAATCGTGATAGCTTTCGGCGCGTGGCGCACGAAACACGTAGGGGTCTTTTACGAACCGTGCCCACTCCTCGGGGTAAAACCTTTTCGCTTGGTCTGGTGTGAGACCATCCCAAACACCTGGATTGATTTCCGCCATTTGGTGCTTCTCGATCACTTTGACCTTGAGCTTGGATTCACCCTCCTTTGGTGCGGTCGATGGGTCAACGCCGGACGCATCTGTAGGTGGAGTAGAGTCCGAGGACAGAGTGGGACCCGTAGTTTGCGCGGTTAAGAATGGCCAGGCGGTGTGGTGAGCACGACGACGTGTCGAAGTCCAAATCTTAAAAGGTGGGTTCGGTGACATAGTCAAGGACTGGAACATGGGACGCACCTTTAGGCGTCGATCGCTTGGGTTATAGCCACGTTGTTCCAACGACTTTGCCCTTCGTTCAGTGACAAACTCTTTCAGTTTCTCCGCGTACTCCCATCCAGCAGGAGAGAGGTCCGAGTCAGCCTTGTACGAGTGCTCGATGAGGGATTGACCAGACTTGAAAGACGGCGTGAGTGTACGGCTCGGTGGAGAGATGTGGATCTTACGCGCGCGAAATATATCATACGAAATCGGTTATGAATGTTCATGAGGAAGAACACGATTCGAGACTATACCCAACATCAGTCTGCTAGAACCGTGGACAGAGGAAGTACTGACCTGCAAGTATCCTCGAATGTTCTATAGGACAAGAGGTGAGGCAGACGATGGCAGCAATAGGCGCATATACTCACATTGACCATAATCTTCTCTCCGACCTAACGGTGGTGAGTACATGCTTTATCTGATGGTGCGACGTCTTACATTGAAGATGCGGATATATGGCCAATTTGTCTCTGTGATCGTCTCGTAGGATTTCTCTCTGTCTCGTATCCGGCCATAGTAATCTTCGACTGCCTTGTCAGGATCCCATCCGCGGTACTAGGACGAAATCAGTGCCTCGAGCGGCGCAAGATTGGGAGTGAGACCGACATCCGGAGAAGAGATCTTGACGTTTCGAATGTTGGTCTCGATTATCTCTTCATTATCGCATATCGATTCTGGATAGGGATCGGTGGTGAGCCAAGGTCCCGCGTGGTATGGTAAACAGGCTCACCTAGCAAGATGACGTGGATGCCTTCCTTGTCAAACTTTTCAGCGAGGGTGTGTCTAGCCATTCTGGTGCCATTGTTGGCATCGTATATGACGACCTGGCCACCTGCCTCGAAAAAGTCCCAGATAAGCTTCTCACAGCCATCGGAGACTCTCATTCGGAGTGCGATCGTTTCGGGGGTCTTTTCACCTGATCAGGCGTGAGGATGGGCGATTAGAGATGTGAATGTGCATGTACCGAGAGTAAAGTAATCGGGTGGCAGAGACTGGGCGCCGCCGAGTGTCTTGCGACGATAATCACCGAGCGAGACGACCTGGGTCTTTACACCCATCCAGCGAAGATATCGCTCGAGTGCACGAGATATGTGCGTCTTTCCCCGTGCGGGTAATCCGACGGTCAAGATGAGAATCTTTCCTGCATGCCAGAGCAATCCAGACGCTGTCGTGTACAGCGGCGCTGCCATCGAAGTTAGGACAGAGATATATTGGTTACATAATCATTTACTAGCATCAAGGCATAACAAAAGCATGATCTCAGTTGCCGTTGGGTACAAACGATGACACGGCAGCAGCTTTATAGTCTTCCATCTCCTGATCAAGCTGTGCAAGTGTCTTTTTGACGCGTCGTGGACCCTTTTTTTGTCGGCGTCGTGACGGAACTACAGGGGCTGCACTAGACACTGGTCGTTGTTTGCGTGCACTGAGAGAGTGGATGGATCGATTGAGGGACAAGAAATGCAACGGGAAGCCTACCTGGGAGGGGGGTTTGGTGCATGGTCGTGCGAGGGTGTATTTGTGGTAGTAGCGACGATGCCGAGGCGGCCTAGTAGGGATGGTTGCGTCTGTGCAACAGGGGCGCTTACCGCCTGTGTCGAGTCCACTACCATCTCGATTTTTATGGGACGTCCTGGGATGCGATATAGGGTAGTTCGACGCGACGAAGAGGACACTTACGTCCGTCGACAAACTTGCCATCATACTTGGTGCGTGCGATGGCTGCGTCACCTGACCGTTGAAACGCGACGACGGCCATGCCCTTAGAGTGACCTTGAGAATTGTAGATGAGAAAGACGTCCTTGAGTGGTCCGACTGTCTTGCGAAATAGTTCCTGTTGGCAAGACGCGTCTGAGGTGAGGAGCGGGATGAGCAAGAGAGGGTGACATTCCTCGACTTCGAGTTCACCGACGTCTGGTGGAAGACGACTGAGTAGAATTTTACTTCCTTGTTCGTTTTGTTTCTGTTCGCGCCATGCAGGAGGAACACGACCAGCTTGATTTCCAAGCAACTGTCGCTTTGAGGCTCGCATCTTGTGGCAGTGCTAGACATAGCGACTTCACACATCAACTATCAAATCGGCCCGGATTTTCCGACGTATCACGTGCGATATGAGATCTGCACTTGTCCTTCTTCTTCTTCTTCGTGCCACCATCTCATCGGTCTCTTCTCTCCACCGCGAGGGTCACTGAAAATAAACAATGGACCAGATGACCCACCAGGATCATCAACAAAAGGACTTTCTCGCGTTTCTTTTTCCCGACCCTGCCCACGACCAGAATCGCACTCAGGACAACCAGCAAGACGTCCTCTCCAATCCCTCGCTTCCTTCAACTCGTATACAAAATACCCTCCAAAATTGCTCGGGATCGAACAATACCCCCTTCAGCCACGATCTCATGGCCACGTCAAACTTGATATCCCTCGACTCTACCTCCACTACACTTCCTTCTCCCGCAGCCCTCACCCCCCAGATGCTCTTGGAACAGCAGTACAAACTCACACAATTACATCAGCTTCAGCAGCTGCAGAACCAAATTCAGAACCAGATCTTTCAGCAACAGGCATGTCTTTTTCCCTCGCCACCACGGTTTTCCTTCTCAGGCCGATCATTTTCCAAACACTAATCTCGCTTCGACAGCTCGCCCTTATCAGTGGTCAGACATCCCTTGCAGCACATGAAACCAACCCCGATCCTCAACGCGACCCGGTTCCTCCCTACAATGGCCTTCCGACCCCTCGTGTGTACATTCCCTTGTCACGGTCATTTTTCTTATCTATCCCCCTCCCTAGTATCATCTACTGAAATTAGACCTACCAATCCCGACTTCATGTCGCACATCATTCCGCCGTTTCATAACTCTCAACAATCTATATACAATTCTCACGCCCTAGATGCCATGCCGCTTCCTTCCCCCCAAGAGCCGTCTGCATCTGCCCACTACATGCGACACCCAGGTTCAGCATCCGCTCCCGCAAATATTGCCTTCCAATCCTTTCCTTCTCCCTCCGATCTTGACATTTCTCCTCTCACAAGTCCTTGGCTAGAGGCCCATCCACAACCACCTAATAATAGACCTGCCAAACGCACAGCTTCCCCTTCCGGAGATGATACTGCTCGTGTGCCTCGAAAACGCTCCACCCCGATCGTGCCCGCGTCAATGAAAGCCTCTCGGAACGTCAAATCTGCCACCTCTACCCCCCTGCTGCGCTCCACCCGTGCTCGCCGGAATAGCTTTATCAATGAGACTCAGACAGACTCCCCATCCCCAGTAGATCTAGCCATGCCTCCACCTGCACCACCCAAAAACCCTTCCTCTCCGCGCTCTTCTGTGTCGACATCCACATCAGCATTGCCTGTCCACGATGAAGTTCGCATGACGCCCGTGACCCCAGCGAGTATCATGAATTTGGGTCGACTCAGTGTCAGCAGCAGTCTCGCCCCAGTGACTCAATCATCTCGAGTGGACAAGGGCAAGGAACCCGTCAAGACCAAGGACACGACGTCCGCACCCAAGGGGTCTCGCAAGCCTGGCCTGCCACTCATTAGTCCTGGTCCTAAACTGATTCTTCCAGGTATGCGCACTTTTGCCCCTCACGACCGACGAAAAGTGAGCATATGCTAACATTCGGACAGCTGGGTCGGCCGCCGCGCCACTGAACACACCATCAACGCTTTCGCCACCGGCGTCCTTCACGCGCAAGTCACATAAAGACGCAGAACAAAAACGACGGGATTCGCTCAAGACGGCGTACGACGACCTGCGTAAGCTGTTACCCCCGATACCACTCCCGTCGGACGACAACTTTCCCGACGAGCCCATTTTACCTGGTGCGTTGCCTCCACGTGGGCCGCCCAAGGCCGGGGGTGACGGACCAAACAAGGGCGTGAGCAAATTGCAGTTGCTTCGTTGTGGCAACGACTTTATCCGCACGCTCAATGGGCGTGTTGACCGACGTGATGCAGAGATTTCGGCATTGCGACGCGAGGTGCTCCGGTTACGCGCATTTGCTGGAGACGAGGCGCACAGGGGCGACGTTGATCTAGACCGTGATCTGGATGCGGTGGAGGCTGGACATCCTAGAATGGGACTGTCAGTTTTAGACGAAGAAGGCGATGATGGTGAAGAATGATGGCCGCTGGATCGCTCGGTCGTGTCGATGTATATTGTACAGTACCCATGATGTTAACGTTGATCTAATTTTATTCCATTGCCAACTGTCGGGTCGAATATCATTCGATGATAAGGATAATTTCCTTTTCAGGGATGATTTTCGTGGAGTTCGGAGTGTGAATTCATCCGAATGGGCGTTATGGAGAGCCGGTGTCAAACTATTCCTCTTTCCAAATGTCCCAAGGCGTTCCTCGCAGTCCTCTGTAAGTCCAATACGTCCGATATTCAGTCCTAAAACACGTTTGATATCCACACAGGTCCGCCGTATTCTTGATCCATGTCGCGCTCGAAGCGCCGCTCGTCGTACAGACGTTGCTCTCCGCACCCTCTCTCCCCTTTGTGCAAATGACGAACACGACGATCGTGTTGCTCAAGGCAAGTCCCCCACCCACTCAACCCACACCACGCCTTATCGCACGACACGTACGCTAGTTGTACGCCGCAGTCGTCGCCTCGACGTGTATCGCCTGTGTACTCGTGTACCCGCTTCCAGGTACGTCCCCGCGACCGTCCGCCTGATACGACACGTTGACGCACGCACCTCTCTGTCTGTCTGTCTGTCTATCTACGTTCCTAGAATTCCTACCCGGCAAACGCGCCCTCGCGATCGCGCTCTGTGTCTATCACAGCATCGCATCTACAATTCTCCTCCAAGCCCCGCGGTTCGTCCCGCATACATTTGGCCCGTGGTTCGAGTCGTGCGTGTCCTTTGCGTCTCTGTCTGTCACTTGGACTTGGGGGGTGCTAAGACGGGACGCGATCATAGGCTCAAGGTGACGCC
This sequence comes from Hemileccinum rubropunctum, assembly GCA_038089535.1. Taxonomy (NCBI): domain Eukaryota; kingdom Fungi; phylum Basidiomycota; class Agaricomycetes; order Boletales; family Boletaceae; genus Hemileccinum; species Hemileccinum rubropunctum. The sequence continues at coordinate 63,309 of JBBPLC010000093.1, forward strand.
TGAAAGCGTGTGGGGTACGTTTCATGGGGTGTTGGGGCTCATGATGGTGGTTTGGTGGCAGATGACGTTGCATTACGCAAATGCGTTTCGGGGGAAGATGTAGCTATAGGTGGGAAGGGATGTCGTGCGCCGGTCGGGTTTTTTTGTCCCTGCGCCTTTGCGCCGTGTGCATACATTGAGGCGGTTGACAATGTTGGGATAGAAATACGTGGTGGGTTGTCTTTGTTCTCATTTTAGGGTCGTGGGGTATTTGGAATTGTAGAGCGGGATATGAAACATTGATGTGTCCCGTTTAGCTCAGTTGGTAGAGCGCGTCACTAGTAATGACGAGGTCAGTCGTTCGAGTCGGCTAATGGGAACGTTGTTTTTTCTGGGTTATTTTTTTCACGTTTTTTAGGTTTCGCTGAACAGCCTTTTTGAAATAGTCTCCCCAAACCAGACGCATTCGAGATCAAAAGACGTTTGGTTTCTGATCTTACGAACCTTTTTGAGGTTATGAACTCGCAAGTATTAGCAACTTGAAGCGAGAATCTCTCACAGCGACTCTGCCGCAAGAATTCGAACTTGCAACTTGATTCCGTTCTCTTTACGTACCCGGTTGCCAGTTGGCAACGAGCTCGGACTCGAGAAGCCACGATGGCTCTAGACACCAAACAAGGTTTGTTTCTGCAGCGCGCCCGTGACTGAGCCAGCGTCTGCGTCTGGCCGGCGGCGCAGTGGCCGCCAAGGGCGTCTGCCTCAGGCTCATGAATTTCATTGGTTCTTTCCAGATCGGATCGATGGTTCTGGTTCTTTCACACGTTGCCGTGCCGGTGGGGTTTGGCCCGGTGGGGTTCTTGCCCGAGTACATACACGGTGCGCCCGTCCGAGTCTGGACAAGCATCCGACGGGCTCGGGCTCGGCCGACCGTGGATTGTCACAAATCTGCCGATCGCGATTCGCTCCTAGTAGAAGGGGGAGTCAGCATCCGATAACCAAGCATGCTCTTCATTATCCTCAGACTCGTCTCGGGTTCAAGTTCCCCTGAACTTCTTTTTTTTTTCACACGACGTGATTGCAAACAATGAATGCGGTGCGTGGGGTGGCCCGTGAACGCCGGCGTTGAGAGCGCCGAGCCAGGCGTCAAAAATCCGCGTTAAAGAATATGAATGTGGATTTTTTCGATGCCATGGCATCGATTTCGGATTGGGATTGGTTCGGGTTCTGGAACGTATCTTTCGAACTTGGTTGAGAATATATCTGCATCAAGGTCCGAGTCTTGCGGGATGCTGCAGGGTTGCGTGCCGCAGTGCGCATCATTACAAGCGCTTAGTAATAGGCGTGTGCGTTGATCGATGGTAATTTGAAGTCGGTCTTGGTTATAGACCGACATGTTGGCGGGGTGTGGTGGATGGATGATTTATAGATCGTGCATCGTGCATCATCCGGGTCCCGAGTCCGGGGTGACGCAGTAACATTCACGTGTGTTTTCACGTGCTGCGCCATGCCAGTACTGAATAGAAACATCCCGAGCGACTATATTTATTGGCTTATTCGGTTCCCCCTCTGCTTTCGTCCGGAGCGAAGAGATGGTATGAAAATATATCTGGTATGCTAGACTATCGGACCGGAACGGCGTGGAGGATTCCATGTCCGTCGCGAATGGAATTTATGTTGTCTTCTTTTCATGGAGCATGCAGTGACTGTTTGACAGGAGGCGGGTTACTGAGTACGGTGTCTGACCCAATCAAGCCAACTCCTCGGACTGATGTTTCTGTCAAGGGGGAAATCACCTAGCACGAGCGGAGAATGTCCTAAACCTCGGCCCGTCCGCAGTACGGTAAGGCCTAGAACGCGAGTCTTTATTTTTATGTGCGTCCAGGCTAGGAAACTACACCGAGCCAACGGGTTGGAATGTGGGGTCTCTACGATTGCACTCACTGAGCCTGTTGTTTCCTGGTACCGATAGATAGTCTCGCCGTTAAAAAATAAAGATGTCGAAGGGCAAGAAACACACCCGAATCAAGGAACAAGGTCTGTACGGTAGAAAAGAAAGCAAGAAAGGCGGTCAAGGATGGAACACATGGATATTGGACGCGCCTTGTATACCACGACACACGCTCGGATGATCGCCTCGAGAAAAAAAAACATTCTGCAGACTGCTAGTATCAATGTCGTCATCTCTTTTGTTCAGACGATTTCCAAAATAGGGCCTCCCTGAAATACCATTGTCCTGCAGCCAAACCAGACCTTTGTCGAGCTTATCGGCCGACCGCCTCGGGCAGTCCGGATTCCTGTTCTTGGTCCATACGACAGTCGCCATGGAGCTGAAATGCATCCGTCAACGTCGTCCTGGGCGAGAAAGCTGTGCGATCAATTGGTCAGACCTATGGGACCACGTTTGCCCTTGAAATCGCAACAAGGTTAATCGCGAGTTGAACTACTCGCAGGGGACTCGATACGTTTTGCGGTAAGTCACAAAGACCCGCGCAAGTTTCCGACAAGCTATCCACGGAACCATCCCTAGTTGGATCCGGTTGGTTGCAGAATGGAACGTATGACGTACATGTGGAGCGATATACATGCCAAGTTAGTTTCGCACTGTGACAAGTGGACTAGGATCCAGCCCTAAATATTAAATTGGCAAGGTCACACCGGTGCATCTCTCGTGAGCGTCAGTCAGCGAATGGCAAACGTGTTTGCAGTTTGTCAGACGTGACGGACGCAACCTGGATTATTCATTACCTTATCAATACCTATTTGAAAGCTCCGCAGGAGCACCGCGCTCGCTAAGCGACGAATTGATGAAATGTCAGTCTTCGGGTTGGACCGAGGGAGCTTGCTGGTGCCGCATTGACTGTAGTAAACCCACATTGACAGCGTCGCGGTAGGGTATGACGTACCTTGCTGTAGGAGAGGAATGATTCAGATAATAATAAGATCCGGTGGCTAAGCTGTGTGGTCTGCCCTGTTTTGGAGAGGTACCGCCTCGCCATTACGGGGGCAAATCAGCGCAGCAAGCGCCGCTCAAACGGCGTGTAGTGTGGGTCAGTTATGATAGGGCGCGACCACGGCGGAGACATGCGGAAACGGGGTTGCACGAGCTCGCGGGAGACAAAGGGAGATGCCGTGAGCAACAAAAGCATCCGGACACTGCCTGGAAAAGGAGAGGGAACTGCCAAAATCAACGTTCCGATATAGAATCAACGACGTTGTTTGTCAATGCTTATCCACGTTGCCGTAAGCCTACACAACAACGAAAGAGCCTTTAAACACGACCCCTTCTTGTCCTCCCCACCCATGATGTCCCTCCTCATCCATAACCCACATCCGTCCCCCCCCTCATACAAACGTCAACGTCGCACCGCGACAGCAGTCCTCGCCGGCGACTTCGACATTCGCCCAACCAGAGACGTCCTCACGAGTCTCCTCAACGGCGTCGCTCCTTATAAAGAGGTCGAAAAGGACGAGGCGTTCCGCAGGACAAAGAAACGCGACAGGGAGAAAAGGAAAAGGTCTCTTCCAAAACCTGTCGACAAAAAGTCTCCCGTAGAGCCCACCATCAGATCCACCCCTACTCTTCCTGTCCAACCACCGCCCGTTCAGTCCGTCAGTGCCCCTCCCATACAGCCCTCTTCCTTTTGGCGCGCACGTGGAACTAGCCATCGCCCCACAATACACATCGCTACGATGCAGCGATCCGTCTCCGTCACACCTCCCCCAATGGCTTCCTCTCCGCGCTCTACCCCTGGCCCGTCCGACTGGTCCTCGACATCCCGAACCTCCTCAAAGCGTCCACACACTCCAGACGACGACGACGACGCGCAGTCCACAAACCCCATAGTCGTTACCTCCCCGTCAGCACCATCCCACAGGAAAAAGAGAGTCGCAGTCAGAAAGGGGTGGAAAGGATGGGTCGAGGGCTCTCCACCACCATCCGAAAAGTTGATCAACTTGGATGCTGTACCTATACTTCAAGAACGACGCACACGCAGCGGCAAAAGCTTTGATGCTATTGGCGTCGGCAAGGACAGCTGGGTGTAGACCTGCAAGTATTCCTATCTCTCGAATCGTGCGGTGGAAAATACTCATTCATCCCCAGGTAGCTACGGATCCCTATACGAATACTTGCAACGACCCCATCCTCACCACGCGTCACTCGCCATGCTTGATTGAGAAAAAATGTTTTACCACCCGCCTCGCTTTCTAGCTATCCCACTTCCTGTACAACATACACTACGCCTTGGATCCCCCCTTCCCGCCACACTCACACCCATATCTTATGCGTCGTTTCGTTTTGGTTTGGTTTCGTATGTTTTTCCTTATTAGCGTCACTGTGTACCCTGCACTTTTACTTAAACAGTGTCTATTCCCTGCATCACAATGATATCTCGCCAGGTATAGCTGTTTTCCATCGGAATACAATGTTCCACTTTCCTCTCTGTTTCATCCATGTAGTGTAGATTGGCTAGCCCCCATCGACCTTTGAGGAAACAATGTACCTGGATGATTTAGAGCGCTCATAAAGACTCGTTGTGTCGCGTAATATTGGTGAAGCTATTCGCTTTAGCTTTGAATAACATTGGATCCATCTCGGCGCAAAGTCAAGATGACACGCCGGAACTTGCCCTTCGGCGACTATCTGTCACGTTACTCCACATTCGTTTTTAAGGCACCTTTGCGCTATTTTGTTCACCATCACTCAATGCTGTCCGCCATTCCTTTTCCTGCCCTCCCATCTCCGCCATCATGGTTCCCTGGTCACATGAACCGATTCACAAAACAACTCCCTGCCCTCTTATCACGCACAGACGTCGTCCTCGAGCTCAGAGACGCCCGTCTCCCACTCACAAGCATTAACCCAAATCTCGAGCGTGAGTCACAACTGCCTCCTTTGTTGTCTCTCCATTGCCCGTTATCATTTTCGGACATTTTTTTCATATCAGCCTCTCACGCTGTTTCATCCATCATTGGTTAGCTCAGTCCAGCTGGCCACATGATGATGACTCGAAGCCTTGGAACCCGAACCCGAATTATCTTTTTCATAGAAGCCACCCCAGATCTTTTTTCGGAGCCAATGATAGTCGCTCACCGTTCTCGCTTGCACAGGCGCGATAAGGAAATGGAGAGCGGAGCGTGGCCGGGACCCTTCCGAGGTTGCGCCCGCCACTCCTGCAACGGTACCAGGGTATGGAGGCTCGATTTGTGAGCGGATCGTCGTGCTCAACAAACACGACTTGGTGGCACCGTGGGGCGTTGAGGTGTGTTGTTGCTTCCGTGGTTCTTTTTCTCTCCCCACGCTTAATAGAGTGGAAGCCGTTCCGCAGGGCTATGGCGGCTCGTTTTCCAGATCAGATTGTCCATTTCGCGTCGTGCAATAAACCTCGGGACATCAAGACGCTAAGCGAGTTGCTCGTAAGTAGGTTACCTTTTTTCCATGTACGCATCGACATACTCAGCGGTGACACGTGATGGCATTGTCGTTCGTGTCCCACGTCTAGATATTGCCAAGACAAACCCACATGCGACAGAGATGAATGTGCTCGTCGTGGGTATGCCCAACGTTGGTAAATCCACGTTGCTCAACTCGCTTCGGAGTTTTGGGATCGCAGGTCGTACGTCATCCCTGACCCTTTTCTACGCACGGCCTGTTTCTCGATTGAATTCTTGTTCACAGGCACCGCCAAGGCGTTGCAGACGTCTGCCCAGCCTGGCCATACGCGCACGCTATCTACCCGCTTAAAGATATCGCAAGACCCGCTGATTTATTCCTACGACTCCCCCGGAGTAATGCTTCCTTTCCTTGGCAAAGGGGAACAAGGCGCCGAACGGGGCGTCAAACTCGCGTTAATTGGTAAGCAACAAGTGATACGGGCAAAATGTCGAGACAGACGGTAATCTCGTGAAAACAAAATAAAATATGCTACAGCCGGTATCAAGGAGAGCTTGTACGACACCGAAGCGCTCGTCAATTATTTACTGTACAGATTAAACGTTTTGGATCCCGTATGTAAGTCGTCTGCTTTGTCTTGCCTGTTCTTTTTCATGTCTTTCTTTCTCTTACTCAGCTCCGGCGTATCTTCAAGTTTTGCCAAAGGGCACAGAGCCGACGACAGACGTGGACGTCTTTCTCGATCAGCTTGCCGTGCGACTCGGGATGCGCGTCCGGGGCGGGGACTTGGACACGACGCGTGCCGCGAAATGGTTCGTCGAGTGGTGGCGGCGCCAGGGGAGCTTGATCTCTGCATCGGCACCACGGTCGCTGTCGGTTAGGCGACCGGGCTTGGATGGTGCAGGCGCAGCCGGACCGGGACATATGTGTATCCACCGGGGGTGGGGATTTGACTTCGAATGGACCGTCGACGTCGGCAAAGAGAACGAGACCGAGGGAAAGGTGCAGGAAAAGATGAGCGCGTGTATCGATGCGTATATGCGGATGGCGGTGGTACAAGAAGAGGCGGGTGGGGATGTCAGCCAGACACAGGAGAAGAAGCGGGCGTGGGAGGATAAGTTGGCGCGGAGAGCTGCAAGGGGGAGGGAGAGAGTGGCGCGCAGGAGTGGGTGAGCGCGAGCCGAGGATCACGTCAGGGTACAGGGTAGGTTGCCTGGGATTTTTTTTTCTTGTGTTGCGGTTTGACTCGGTGTCGTATAGCCTCGTCTGTCATACTGGACTCGTGGTTGTGGCTGGGTGGATTTAGACGGATAGACTGATACCCCGATTCCTGTGATGCTGCGAGTCTGCTGTGTTTAGTTTTTTTTTTTTTTTTTTTTGGGGAACGCATACACAGCAGGTAGGTCTCGTTCCTAAATCGTCGGACGCCTCGCACGTTACTCCGACTACTGATACAACAACAGATGAGATCTGATCCTGATCGTTGCTTGGCACCTACCTTGTGGACAAGTCTTACGGGATATCTCCATGTTGTCCTCCGATCAGTTTCCATGGAGCTTTGAACTGGCTGGTAACTCTGGCGGATGCTTTCGTTTTTTATTGATCATACAAAGTTGACCCTTCCTTTATTGTTGAATTCTTGCATGCGCCACCAGTCGAGCCGCGAGTGCTTTAAGCATATGTGACGGTGCGTAGAATTTCATCGCTCGTAGGGTCGACAACTCGATTGCACTTGCCTGTGCTTGGGTTGGTACGGCTTGCATCGTCGTGCTCAGCGGGTGAGGAGGCTTTATCTTCTTTCGCGCGCTGTTCGGGTTGCTGCCCACGGAGGGAAAACCCTTGTTTGCAGGCATGGACGATTGGATGGTTCCAATCATTCTTTGTCATCGATCAACATTGGCCAAGTTGCTCTCGAGTCGGGTTGTACCCTCGGGGTCTGTCTGGAATCGTTTGTTGCGCTGGTTTCATTGCATGTCAATCGGGATCATGAACATTTCGAATGGTCATGGGAATCTGTTACCCAGCTCCAGATTGAGAGGTTCGCTCCGGGCCGTTTGGGTTCTCGACGCGATCGTCTGGGTCTGGTCCAAAACCGACCCGACTCTGAACTTGCGCTGGGTGGGGATGCAGGCATGGCAGATTTTTTTGGATTGAAACGGTCAAACTGTTGAGCGGATGGCGCCTTTCCAGGCAATCCGCAAGTGAAACTTTTTCCTCGTTGCGGGCTTGAATTTGAGAGATCGAGCGTAGTACCCATGTTAGTGGTAACGTATCCACATTCAGTTCTGTTCGACAAATTAGCACCATTGATTTTTCAATGCTACACCTTTGAAAGGGCCGATTCGATATCATGTTTTTTTAAGACTGTTGAACCGTGAAGTAAAAAGACATTAAACAAAAGGAAATAGAACAGACGGGCCTTGCTGGGAATCGAACCCAGGCCACTTGCAGTTTCTACCAGATTCAAATGAACTGCCCAAAGCAAGTATCGTACCTCTAGACTACAAGGCCGTGGTACGGTGGGTTCTGGCTAGAGTAGCATCGTTACCTGCCCTTAGACTACCAGTGCGCGACGCGTCCCACAAGTTTCAGCGATTAATGTCTGGTATTATGAGGGTATTCAAGGAATGCCTGATCACAAGGTCCTCAGATCCACCATTTTCCTTCCTCTGTCCCTCTCAATCACACTCTTATTCCTCAAACCACCTCCCTTGTCCAACCGTCTCATACCACCGCCTACTCCATCACCCATACTCAACGGCGCGTGACCAGCTTGGAGCATCCTAAACAGTCCCTTGATGACCATAAGCGGATTCCTGCTCCCCCATACTTTTGCACTCGCATCCTTGATACCCGCTGCCTTGAGCACCTGGTGTATATTTGGGTTACACCTCAACCCAAACCCGACAGGCCGCGGCCGCAAAATAATCTTTGTACCTCCAAACTTGCTCTCAGTCTCCGTCCAAAACGTCCGCTTCTCGAACCGCTCGACATAGTCCATCGACCGGAGCGCCTTCGCGAGCGCCTTTTCGCGCGCCACGGCTGCTTCCTCGTCCTTGCCTTCACCATACCCGACGAGACCGTTCCCGTCGCCGACGACGACGAGGGAGTACATCGAGTGTATCTTTCCCTTCCCGGTTTGCTGTGTGACACGACGCATGAGGAGCGGGTAGATGTGCAGCTTGGCGACCTGTTTAGGCGTGAGTGGGCAATCGCTCGTCGTATCGCGGACGTCGCCCATCGCCTCGTCGTCGTCCTCGAGTTCCTCAGCTTCCTCGGTCCGGACACCCTCGTCTTCCTCCTCTTCGAACGCGTTCCTGGAATCTAGCGCAGAGGTGTCATAAAAGTTGCCGGTGATCATGGAGGGGTCGTTGCGGACGATGACGCGGTTGGCAAATGGGGCGCGGTTGGTGGGGGGAAAGTCTGCGACGGAGTGCTCGTCGAGGAGTTTGTCGTACTGCATGAGGTCGGGGATGAACCCGTCTTGGGGGATGTTTGCGAGAGGCATGCCGAGGGTTGAAGCTGGGTTGGACGCGTGGTCGACCTGAGCGGTCTGGGGGGGTTTTCCCGAGGATGAAGGGGTTGAGTAGGGTCTTGGAACATGGCTATGAACACGTATCCATGTCTGTGTCGGTCTTTTCAGTGCTGAAGCAAAACGGAGCGTGTTCATCTTGCTCCTGACCGTTTTTGAAGAGACTAATAAATTTCTGGAGATTTTGTTTGCGTGGTTTCCTAGTTTGGAAGTGGGAACCAAACAGGCTGAGCCGCTACTAGGATCCTGCTAGCAGATGATGATAATACTACACGTTCTACTTTGAACGTGTGCATCGAATTCTGACCTACTCAAGCTGTAGCCAGTTCCATTTCCACCAATTCTTTGCACACACTCTCATTGCCTTGTGATCGGCGGGTGCTCGCGTGTCGCTGGCATCCATTTAACTGAATAGGACGCGGCGCCACCGTGACAATGCCACGGAATCTCAGAATTTTCGCCAACTACTCGAACGTTATCATAAAGGCGAAACGGGAGCTGTGGTACTTAGTACCCTGTGATGGCAGCGGCATTTACAAGCGCGTACATGTTGAGGTCCTATTTCGTGAGTCGTGCTCTCTTGAACCTTGCAACATGCCCGTTTTGAATTCAGCACTCTGGTGAATGGGCTTCGGTTATACGTGTATATTAAGACCTTTATCGCAATTGCGGACAGGGGAGATTCGGCGACGGAGATCTTTCCAAAGCGTACTATGTAGGGTTCAAGGGTGACTCGAAGACGAGCAGAAGCCTGAGGTAAGGCATGGACAAGCTCCATGTACCTGCGAATGCGGCTGATGCACCATCGGTTGAGTACTGGGGGACAACAAACAACAGCACGGTGAGTGGGGACACTTTTGTGTACCCATCATAGGCACATCTCCTATGCAGGTCATACGTGTTTCCGTACGACAAGACAAGGAGAGAATGAGTTTTTTTTTACTCATCGCAGGGGACTAATCGACTGCGATGTGGTAGATCCAGTCTTCAAAGTCATCCGAGCAAAACATTGGAGTACTTGGATAAAGATGACAAAGTAGACATCATCTCTAAAATCCCTTCGTCAGATGCTGTCCCCCCGAGGTTAGTTGTGGCGCGAGTCGTGACGATCGCAGGTTAGTCCCCTAACTCTCTGCTTTCGTACTAGGGAAGCGGCGATTGAATAACGTGACTCGACAAAACAGTAGTATTTAGGTTGACAATACAACCATGCCAGCTGGCCGCCGTTCTGTAAAATAAAATGTGTGTCAGAGTGAGTCCTAAGCACTCGGTTCATATCCATTCCCATGTTTTTTTTTATAGGCGAAACGCCCAGCTTCACTTGAAGCTCGACGAAACGGTGCTGTCGTACGTGCCCATATTCACCATGCGCTCATCATTCCCACAGGTAAGCCACGCCTCGTCCCATGCGTGCAAAACTTGAAACCACTCGCACTCGCCACTGGCAAGCATGTCGCACGAGAGCTCGTCAATTACAACATTCTTCGGGTGTGTATCTAGATTGATTGATCGATGAATCGCCTACCAAACCGTCGACCACGACCACTTTCGTTTGATCAACAAGCCAGATGAGGAATCGGGGCTGATCGTTTAGCGGCCCCCACAAGCTTGAAGTGTATCGGGCAAAATTGGTCGAAGCTTGAAGACGGCCGCGTGCCCGTAGGGATCGAGCGAACTGATATATAGTTACAGTCTTGAGCGATTTCCAAATACCCACTAATAATATTACATCCCTCTCTAAAGGTCAAGCCGTATCCGATCCACAGCACCCTCCTATCGAGGGATGCGAAAAATCTCTATTTGCAAGAAGATCGGATGTGACAACAGATCTTGGTCAGAGTTGTGATCTATAGTGGAGAGATTCGTATAAAGTACATCATGATGCTGGTACAAAATCATCAAAGGGTGCAGTCAAAACATTCTGCCCATCACTCCCCATGCACAAAACGACTGAAATCAAATTGTATCCTTGGACCAATAATCATGGTTAGTGGAGGTAAGCAAAGGGCAGACCTCGGGTAGTAGTGTGGTATCCAGGTAAGGATACTAGATATTGTTATGGTTCTTCACAGCCATCTCTCTCATGATGGCAAGTAATCCCTATATTCCATTGCACACCTCAGTCCAGTATTATATACTTGGTACTGAGCCTTCTCAGTTACCACTTTCCACAAAGTGCAGTTTATCACTTGTTTTCCACACTTGAAAGAAGTGCTTTCATGTAACAGATATTGAGAGTGATGGACAGGAGAACATCTCACAGATTGTGTGGCCATAACAGAACCTGTCTTGGCATTCCAAACCCAGATCATTTTGTCCAAAGATTCAGAGACAACATGCTTTCCATCAGGTGAAAACCTGACTGAGTTGACCCAAGAAGTGTGTGTTTTTACAACAATCTGTTATGCAAAAGCACTGCTTTCAAGTGTGGAATGCAAACAATGAACAGTACTTCAGGGAGGATGCTCACAAAGAGGTACAACAATGTCCTGAAGAGCTCAAGAAAGACCTGAGGTTTTGAAGAAAGCATTGGGGCAACAGGGTCAGGGGACTGGACTCAGAGAGCTGAGGACACAAGAAAGGTGCAATGAATTGTGTAGATCAAGAGTGGAGAATACATGGTATATGACAAGGTATATATGTAGGTGTGGATGATGGTGAAGGGAAAGTGGGACATTGGGTGGACCCATAAATGAGAGTGGGGTTGCATTGAGGACAGTCCATGAAGGGGCAGTGCATGTCAAGATTGTGCCCTGTGCATTGACAGGCATAGCAGGATCAATCATAATGAGGATGGTTGGGGTGGAGGGGACCTCAAGGACAGTTGGAGTGTCTGGCCATGTGGAAGTGGGGTGGTTCAGGGCTAGTGCAAGAGTGGAAGATGTCTTGTTGGTGGCAGTAATAAGTGGCAATGATAAGATTATTGATTCCTGCCTGATTAAGAGCAACCAGAAGAGCTTGTTTCTGTTTCTGGTGGATTTGTTGCATCAAGGTAGGGATGAAACTACTGATTCCAGCAAGGTGAGAGGCAAGGGTTTGGGCAAGCAGTATTTGAAGGCAAGGTGGGCATTGTTGTGATAGGCTTTAATGAGGAGGGAGTCTGTTTCAATGAGGGGATCCATGAGGAGTATGAGGTGAGGGTCATTGAGGAAAAATAATACAACAATTAGATCCTTTTTATTGACTTCAGTTCCTTGGTGATATGCACTGCCTGGGAGATTGGGAGGAGGAGAAGATGGGGTTTGAGGAGTGGGATCACAGGTTTGGATGGGTATGAGAGGGATGGCCATGGTGCGATGATTAGAATGAGTAGTAGTTAAAATATATGAGCACCAGACATCATGACTGACTCACTGTAATTGTCGCTTCACCCCATCAAAAAGCTTGCCCATTTCGGATGTGAGAAGATGAGCGAGTGTAACAGCAAGAACCAACTCCAACGAGGGCAGCCTAGCCTCTAGCTAGGATGGCCTGAGTGTTGCCTAGAATAATAAATATGATGAGAACCCTATAACCATGGTCAACTGGCAAAGAGAGAGGATGAGTGGTACTCAAGTGTACTCAGGCCCCACAGTGTGGAGGGTAAGACAAATGAATAAGACTGAGGTACTACAGTCTACTCGCTACCCTATATATAGTGATACCCTATCATGCACAGACCAAGCAGTGTACTCTAGGGTAGGTAAAGAAGTAAGGAACATGGGTAGCATGAGGCATGATATCATAGTGATGTCATGAATCTAGGCTAGTCTAGGGTGACCTGTAGGCACATGATCATGGGAACTAGCATGTGCCCCTAAGGTACAATAGATAAGATAAAGAGTGGCCAAGTCACGTGATCATGAGAAGTGGTCATGTGACCTTGAAAGTAGAAATCGTAAGTCCGGGTAAAGGGGAATGCAGAGAACATAACAGTAAGCAGTAGTGTCATAGCCCAAACTACAACAGTGAGCTCTGCCATCATTGTATCATTGTTGCTTGCATTGTTGCAAGTGACATATCTGATCTAATCTAATGATGAGGTGTTATTGATGGACATGTATTACTGACAGATCATTTATCCTATGAGTTATACCAAGATGCTTGACTGCTTTATACAGTGCCTGCCCAAGATGGATTCTATTGTGTGCATTGTTGAGCTGAATGAATGCAATAAGGCCAGTTTGAAGGGTTCAGATGTGGGGCATGTTCTCTTTGATCCATGATGTAGTGACAGCAAAGTGGCCATCACAGTTTGATGCTTGCCATGTGTCACAGGTAAGGTTGATTCACCCTTGAATGTTCTGGCTCTATTGTACTATGTTAGTTAAGTATTGTGTTGCATGTCATGGTATGTGAAACAGGACGAAACTAAGACCTAGAGCATGTCACCTAATCTAGGCAATAGGTGACTTCTGCGACTGTGTGTACTTGACAAGTCTGAACGTTGAGCCAGACGTGGATGAGGATGTGGTATTCGAGAATGAGGAAATTAATGGTGCCAAGGTAAATCATACAATGGCAGAAATGACAAGCGTATGGTAACGTTGCATGGGAGACAACAAAGGGCAGAGATAGAATTGAATTGATGAGTCGTTCACAAGCTCAATGATGAAGAGTAAGTAAAATGATACAGGAGTGGTAGACAAGAGAACCGGCCCCAAGGGGTGGAGAGGATTCAAGTGAATAGGACTAGGGAAAAGTAGATGACAGTGAGGAGCAGCTTTATATAGTGGCTAGTGATGGATTTAGGGTAGGTTGTCTGAGTCCTAAATAGTTTAGGGCCAGTTTGAGAAGACAGGCACGAGGTGAACACAAGGAAAACATGAGGATGGTGAGAAGTCCATGTGGGAAAAAGAAAGTGTCCTCATGGGAAAGGAGATGGAGATGAAAGACATGAGGCATGATGTCATGATAACATCATGGGGCTAGGCCTCAGGTCACATGAGAAATCTCATGGTCACATGTGTTGGTCACATGACTTCGAAAATGAAAAGAAATCATTAAGTAAGAAAAGTGAAGAAAGGTGAAAATATAGCATATAGGTCCTGAACTATAACACTACCCCCCATTCATCAGATTCAAGGTCTAGCCGAGAATCAGTGAATTTGGTATAGGAGGGACCAAAAGGATGGAAAAGTGAAGTAAATTCGAGCTTGGAGATGCCCTGGATTGGATGTGAGGCATTGGGATGAGCAGTGTGAAACTCTGTGATTGTATCCTGTGCATGTTTTAGATTTACGGCAGGTTCCCAGGTGCGATCCACCTTGTCCCATCCCTTCCAGTGGATGAGGTATTGTAGTTTCCTATGGTGAAGCCTAGACTGAATGATGCAGTCAACTTCATATTCTTCGTGATGATCTTCTGTCACATTTATAGGATCTGGTTTAAATACAGATTGTCTGTCCAGCAGGGCTTTGTAGGGTTTTATGCGGGAGATATTAATGGTGAGATGAATGGATACTGAGGAAGGGAGTGTGAGGGTGATGGCATTAGGGAGGACAGCAGTAATACGATAAGAGCCAATGAATTTTTGCATAAGTTTATGTGTGGGGTAGAGGAGAGAAAGAGATTCAGTGGAGAGCCAAATGAGGTCTCCAAATGAGGTCTCCAATAGAATAGTTGGGAGCTGATGAGTGCTTGGATGTTTGTGCATGTGACATCTGATCACGAGTTTTTTGGAGTGTAGAAGCAATCTTGTCATGTGATCATCCAATAGTTTTACTGAATGACTCCCCAGGAGTCATAGTGGAGATTGTGGGCTCCATTCCCATGCGTGGGGAGTAGTTTCACATAACCAAGAAAGGGGTGGTGCCTGTGGTGGTGGTGAGGGTGTTGTTATGCACAAATTGTGCCATCTTCAATCACGAGGCCCAAGTCTCCTGCTTTTTAGTGATGTAAGCATGGAGATATGCGAT
>JBBPLC010000094.1:0-78083 GCA_038089535.1 Hemileccinum rubropunctum
ATCGCAAAAGAACTGTGCCAGTAGCTCACTGTAATCATAGCCGACTGCCGTCAAGACAATAACTGCAATAAACTTGTGATAATGATCTCCCACAAATGTGAACGAGCATACGGGACATGTAGTCACCCTGTTGAATGGTAGTCAGAGCGAGCTGTGGAGAAGATATGGTCTTGTTGGATGTGCGCTTGGAGAGAATCCCAAGTGCAACAGACGAGAGAAAGGTATCACGTTTTGACAGAGTGGACTGACATCATGGTAATAAGAGAGATGCATACGTCCGGGAAAGACTACCATAACCGTCATGGGCGCTGATGTGGCTGCTACGGAACGTAACCTGTACATGTATTTATTTATCACTATTTACATGCTGATATATGAGATCACAACGGTTTGCTACCAACAGATTGCCGATGCGCTTCATGAACTGATTGATGCGGGGCTCGCCGAATATCTATGGAGAACGAGCCTGAGTATTCACTGCAAATGGAAACCAGCGGACTTGGAACTTTACTAACAGGAGCCAAGCCAGCAGACACAGGTAACAACATGCTTGACTCGTAGAGAGACGGAACTTAACGAGGTGAGCGAATATGTCAAACGGACTCAAGTCCAGATGAAAAGGGAAGGTAGAGGTGCGGGAGAGTTACAATACTAAGCAAAAGCTAGCTGCCGGTTCAGCTTCAGGACTCGGATGGCACGATCAAGCAGGTGCCAGTACCTCTATCGCACTGCGCCAGACAGATAGCCTGAACGCATTATTATACGGAAATTATTGAGGTCCACAAGGTGCCACTGGCTTAGTACTGCTCATAGCGGTGCTCACGGTGGAAGGGAGGTGGGCAATTTGACGGGCCCGGGAAGGTCGTGCTACGCGGTGGCGGATTGATTATCTAGCCTAAAGAAAGTCACCGCCGCACTCACATCGCTCCCATCACAACCAATGGCTACATCTTATGCATGATGAGGGAATTTCAAACACAGTGACGAACAATACTGTATTGATCGGGCCACTCAGTGATGTGACCTTTGCATTCGCTGACTTTAGCACCAAGCTGTAACACCTTCAACAAATCATTTCCCATGGATGGTACAATGTTACCATCACTCACATCCTCACACCACCCGGATAACGGGTGGTTGTTTGCAATAAAATTAATAGTCCCAACAGGTGACCTCGGTATATCTTTGAGCTCCAGTTTTAGGAAGTGGCTTAAGCGATATCGATGTTAACCTCAAAAAAAACTAATCATGAGATTTCGTGCATGTAACCACAATCCAAATAATGAAAACTTGGTCTAGATAACCTATAGCATGCACCGACCTCCAGTGGGTCCAACAGCTTGTACTCGACTTTGATGACAAGCAACTTGCCATACATCTTGAATCGATGTCCAGTATCGCTCCGGGTCATAGAGCATATGAAGGACGTGGGCGCTTTCCTCGTACGTCTCCCAACGCACATTAAGGCCTGAAGCTTTGGCGGCCAGAACGTGTTGTTGGACGTCTTTCCATGGCACCAGTTTATCTTTCTTGGAAAAGATGTACAACCGAGGTGTCTGCGCACTCATCCAGGGAAGGAGACGAGGACGAAGGAGCATCTTGGGATACCCAAGTCTCATGGTTTCCACCCCAGAGACCTTATATATAGCGAGACGGAGGGCATGGGCGAGAGAGATGAAAGCCACGACGATGGCAAGAAGGATGGGATTCCGGATGGCAATGGTGAAGGCCAAGGGGAGGGTACGGAAATCGCCATCGCTAGGAGATGAATCTACGACGAGAGCGCTCACGGGGAGCTCCGAGTGAGGAATAGATGGGTATTTGGACGATATGAGATCGCCGAGGGCCGTAAGTTGATATCCTCCACCTTATCTAACGTGTCAGGGCGTACTGGGCGATTTATAAGGCTCGAGTTCTATACCATTTGAAAATGAATGCACGAGAATACGTGGACGAACGCGAGCCACAGAGCCATGGGTGGGATTAGTGGTTGTGGGAAGGCAGCCGAGACTTTCGAGGGCTTCTACGATGGGCATGAGTCGTTCTCGCTGCAATAATGCGTGAGGTGGTATCCAATGGTAAATTTGCTTTCTCTACCTGTCCTCTTGAGGTGACGAAGATGGAGGACGTTACACATCGCACGATGATTTGGGTAGCATGGGGGTATAATTCAGCATATTTCTGGGAATATTTTTGCAGGTGGCGTGTTGTCCCTCCCACTGTGTACAGGGATGGTCAGTCCGCACACCCATACTACAAATCGTTAACGTACTCCAACCAAGGATAATTATAACACTGCAGAAAGCAACCGTCACGTCAAGGCTGCAGGAATGAGTAGAGCAGACATACTTTGGCCCATTGTTAGTATCAGTTGGTTGCAAAGCCGCCGCACTCGTAGGAGTGACACTAATGTAGGTTTCGGGACCTATCGTGACAAAACCTGCGGGGGGTTGAGGACGTGGCATTATTTTGCAGTCCAAGGGAGGGAAGCGCTTAGCGCAAAACTTTCACTAGGTCACCCCATGATATATAATGCAGCTAAATTCGGTTCGGTGTCTAGTTCGGCTCGGTACACTCCAAGGGAACCCTTCAAGCACCACCTAAGCAACATTGTCAGCGATTGCAGTCGACGTTGAAGAATTCCCCGTCCAAGTCCCAAGCTGTCGTCTTAGACATTCTATTTTTAACGACATCTTTTAAACCTAGTATCTCCTCGCGATCGGCCACACAGAAGCTTCTGGCTTTCCTGATACCCGAGATCACACACTTGTCCCGGATCTGGCTCATTACTTTAAATCTTTGTCCCCAACACTGTTATTAGTTGGCAGCTATCATGTCACATCCAAGGTGGTCAACGTTGCCAGGTCATTTTTAGTGAAAATGCTCTTTGGGGCCTTTTCAACGATACCATCGTGTACTTGGACAAAGTCGATTCTGCGTGCCTAACTAAACTTGGGGAAGAACGAAAGGATAAACCGGGAGTACGAAGTAGACGTCCTTTCTGCAACCCATTCTTGGTGTGTGTAGCTAGGTTCGATGCAGATCAGATACTGCCAAATCCAACTTATGTTCCTCTCTCGGACGCCGGGGCCGCTCTTAGTATGTGCATCCAGTAACCTCAGATCAAATTTTGTTCACGAAGCCTGTGCCATGGGATTACAACGTTGCGACATATCTAGTATCTTTCTAAGCTCCGGCATTCTCGTGCACTCACCGATCGAGGTCTCATGCGTACGCACCCGATACAGTGACTCGGAAATGAGGCGACTTATACCACTGAAATACGTACAACTTAGACAGATAAGTAAAGCATTACTAGACACTAGCCTTATGTCCGCCTCAGATTCTGGCTGTCAAGTCGCGCCATCGGTATCCCCTCGACGTCCTCCAATTCCTCGTCTTCCACAACATCCGCGAACACAATTTCCGTCTCAATAGCACTGGGGGTGGGCACTGATGACAAGCCAAATCCAGTGTCGATCCCGCCCCCGTGTCCACTTTGAACATCGCGTGCGTATAACTCGCGGATGCTTATGATGAATCGAGGGGTCAGGGTGTACAGGGGGACGAATTCCAGGATGAACAGTATCGTTTTCCATCTTCCCGCTGGAACCATTTCCGTGAAAAACAATACGTTGATGATGTTATACAGCAAGATGCTGAGAGAGAAAGGTTACAGTAAGCTTGGGTGAAATGGATTTGTTTGCGAGCCTGATTGGCAAGATGGGGGGCTTACCCAAAGAAGTAGAGAACGCCTTCTTTGATGAACAAGTTCATGTACCGATTGAGTTTCCACTGTTTGTTCACAGTGTACAGTTGGAGCGACTGCCTCACGAATTGGACAATCATGGAGATGAATATCGCTGCACCAAGCGTGACTTGCAAAATGGTTGATGCATACGTGCAAATAGGAATCTGGGGGCTAGTTTGCACTATGCAGAATGAGACGTCCAGTATCTGGATGGTGACCACTGAGGGATGGCGAACGGAACGCATGGGGTGGAGTCAGCAGTTGGTTAGTGCAGTGTACCATTTGTTTAGCCATTGTCTACATACTCGACAGATTCTCCGGAACACTGTAGATCATACCCACGAGGATCATAGAGATGATCTCGAGGAAGAGGAGCACAATGAGGATGCTCAGGATCAGCCTTGATCGGTCATAAGCGACCCATACACGGAGGATCATCACGACTGTCACTATCTCAGCTTACGTTTTCAGAAAGCGAGTTACATAGAAACTCACAATCAGCAGGACAGAGGAACAGAGAGAATGACCATGCATAGATGATAGAGATTTCTTTGCCTTGGAATCATCCATGAATACAAGTACACAAGGGAATGACTAGGTCAGTGTCCTTACAACTGTTCACCGGATATCTGTTGTGTTAGGAAGCTCCGGCAATAACTTCATGAATACGTACATCTATGGGTCACAGTTCAGCGTGTTCATTAGTGATTGAAATTGGAGGAAAATACCTTTTCAGGGCCAGATAGGAAGCTAGTTGATACTTGAGAGGGGAATGGGGTTCGTAGTTCAATCAACCACACATTTTAAATGATAGACATACCGAGCATGGGAAGTCTGGTGAGGGACTCGGAATTAGCATTCAGTATATGTCTTATAACAATAATAGACGTACATGAAACTGAAAAGGCCAAAATAACGAACCTATAGCAGTACTTAGCTCGCTGGAAGTCGAGTGGAAGGTTAAATACACACGAGAACGAATAGTGTTGACACCCAGGTCCACGCTTTGCTCTGTGATCTTATCAATGACATGTCACCTTGACAAGCAGTTGCCTTCTGACCCAGACGTATTCTACCTACATGGGTTATCAGTGTAAAAACCCTCGTGAACACCAGAAGTAGTGTGTCATATTATACCTCTTTCGAAAACGTAAGGACTTGTCATGTGAAGGTTAGTACATCGCATAGCAGAAAAATGTGGCTCACTATAATCATACCCGACGGCCGTTAGGACAATAACTGTGATAAGTTCGTGATAATGACCTCCCACGAATGTGGATGAGCATACGGGACATGCAGTTATCCTGCTGAATGTTAGTTAGAATGAGCTGTGGAGAAGACATGGCATAGTCTTATTGGATGTGCGGTAAGGGAAAATCGCAGCAGATGGGAAGATAGTAGGCAGAAGAGCGCCACATTTTGACAGGGGTGATGAAATGTTTATGAGATCCTGTGCTGTCCGAAATGGATCACTGATGTGGCAGTGCACATTGCTGAGATCACCACTGATATCCTAGTCAAATCCTAGTCGCGAACACACATAAGTTTGCCAGTAACACTTTTAGCAATGGGGCATCAACAGAAATCTTTGTTAATGCGTGCGTTTCGCACCCGAAGCCAACAACCACCGGCGGATGACCTTGAAAACAAGGTGATAGCGATAGGCAACCTGATTACGACGTACTAGTAGATGAGTGAGCACCGCAGGATCTACTGAGCAGCGTAAAATTTCCAACACTTACTGAGTCAATTCCATTTATTCAAGTCTCGGACTTTCCAACTTCGATGGGGTCTCATCCGCGAGATATATTTTTTCGTTGCCTTGCGTAGTGGAGAATTCCGAAGACTGGGTCCAGAGTATGAAGCATGGCCATAGGGTGTCATTGGGGTTACAGTCAACATTGCAAGAATCCTGACCAAGCCCAGAGATGCATGAGAGTTCGGCGTACCCGACACTGGCAAAGTGAAGTACGCCGGTGTTCCCGTTGGACAAAGCGGAATACACAACAGCGGCGTTGCGAACTCTGCGGAGCTGCCAGTGAGTATTTCCAGAGAACAATCAGTAAGACGCTGGGAGGAAATAGGATATTACCCCCCAGTGAATTGCAGGTAGCAGCGGGCTTGCAGCTGGTAGCTCATCACTAACTCCAAACAGGTTGACTCGGAGTACTCGACAATGGCAAGATGAAATGTGGATATCCCCATTACACGTAGTGACATGTACATCAGCGCTATCGCCATGAATCATGAATTCAATGATCAGTGGGGAGCTGAGCGTTTCCGCAGCACAATTAGTAGGATATCAGGACGAGAAGGTCTCACTAGCAAGTTAGCCCGCACAGGGTCCTTTCGATCAACTTTTCTTTCCAGATTGCAAGACGTTCGTGACTGCCAATTCGACTCGCCCACCGGAAAACGCTTCGCTAAGTATTGTGACGGTGACCGG
The DNA here is from genome assembly GCA_038089535.1 of Hemileccinum rubropunctum. NCBI lineage: Eukaryota > Fungi > Basidiomycota > Agaricomycetes > Boletales > Boletaceae > Hemileccinum > Hemileccinum rubropunctum. The sequence continues at coordinate 6,198 of JBBPLC010000094.1, forward strand.
TTAGTCTAGTGACCATGCCAGGAGCCAGAGAGCTCAAGCGCTCATCCAAGTCCTTACCAACGCCATCACCCGAATTCCCAACGCCATCATATCTCGGTCTACAAATATACTCGCGACGTAATCGGATAATGGCCAGCGCATCTTCACAGCATACGAAGTCGGCATCAACCAATTCAACGTCGCGACATCCTCGCTGATTTCGAACTAGGAAGTTGACCTTACATCCATGTCCATCCAAAACACTGGCGTAGCAAACAGCGTGCAATTCATCGCATGTTCCATCGCTCAGTCGCGTTTTGGGACACCTTGACATATAACAGTCTGTCCGTCCATTCGACTCACAGGTCGTTTGAGGTCCGTCGCTATATCGCCAGACGACACTCGACTTGCCTTTGGATAATACGACGACAAAATCTCACTTCACAATCTCCGGGATATTAAGTAAAGACGCTCAAGGTAAGCAGTATTCTCGACGGACATTACTGCGGGATCTAAGGGGGCAATGTTGTAGAAGCCACAATGGCCACGGGAATGCCATCCGGAGACAAATTACTCCAAAGATAGGGCAACTAACACAGGGTCGGGCTATTACTATCGCGTGGATAGTAAGGCATTTCTCACATTTGCATGGTGTTGCTTATGAACTTTTCACCAGACGGACCAAATCTTTGAGCTCGTCTACATATTCCTCCTCACTCCTACTTCGTCATCCGCAGTATACCCACCCTTGTCTCTGGAATTTGAACCGCCAGGCTTAGAGGCTTGTCATCATCATAATACTGCCCTGTTTTTGCTCGTCGCGTGTCAGATACCACATGCATGTCAACGACCCGGCCCACCAATGCAAGGCAAGCTCGGGAATGCATGTTCCTCGAATCGTGACCACTGGCATCACGTACTTGTCAGTTAGGTGCGCGCTCAATGCGGCTGAAAAGAGGCATTAAGTAGTAATCGTCTTTAAATATGTCCTGGCCATCCAGCCAACATCCGGCTGGAACTTTGAAGCTTTGAAGGCTCGGATATCCGAGTTCTCGGGCTCGTCGTCCAACACCCGGCGGACTTTGAAAAATAGACTTTGGGTTGTCTGTGAAGCGAACTATAGCCACCCCTGCAAAGTATAAGAACTTGGCCGCCTGGCAGGTGAGTTATTAACCCACTCTTTCACCTCCTTCAGGGTGAGATGGTACTCACTACCTTGCTGGGAGCTTTGCTCTTCATTTATTTTGCAGATGCCGCGATTCACAATGCCATGCTCCGCGGGAGACCCGTTATCCCCAAGATTCCTTTACTCGAACGCTCAGTCACGAGTCCGAACGGAACAGCCCTACCCCCGCTCACGACCGTGTACTATTTTGATCAACTGATCGACCACAACGACCCCAGTCTTGGCACTTTCCAGCAACGATACTGGATGGACTGGGAATTTTACCTGACTGGTATTATTCTCTTTCCCTCTCATAGGAAGTTGGTCCTAATTCCTGAAACGGGATTCAGGTGGTCCTATCATACTCATGACTCCAGGGGAGGAAAACGCTGACGGTATGGTGCTCGTGGACTCATCTTCCACGTGCTCATCTGATACCTTTACAGGCTCTCAAGCATATCTCACGAACGAAACCATGAATGGCATGATCGCGCAGCAACATAACGGGGCGACCATCGTCATTGAGCATCGTTTCTTTGGATTGTCGAACCCCTACCCCAACCTTACCTCACAAAGTCTTGAACTCCTGACCATCCAACAAGCGATCGACGACCTCGTTTACTTTGCGCAGACTGCTGACCTCCCTATGCCTGGTGGTGATAACGTCAAGCCCAACACTACCCAGTGGGTATTGATCGGTGGAAGTTATTCCGGTGAGTAGCACGTGGTTGATCTCAAGGAAATATAATACGGAGCGCTGCTATCATTAGGTGCACTAACGAGTTGGACAATGGTAAAGTAAGTTTACCCCACGAAAGATCCCGAACTACATAAACGTAATAATCCACGAATAGCAAACCGGGTGTCTTCCATGCAGGCTATGCATCATCGGCCGTCGTGCAGGCGATAACGTGCGTATTCACTTCCTGTGCTTCCTTCTTCTAGTTCTGATTCACCACCATCCGCATAGCGATTATTATGGCTACTTCACGCCTATTCGTGACTACATGCCGCAGAACTGTTCTTCTGATATTCAAGCTGTCATTGCGTATCTCGACCAGAACTACGCCGAGAATAATACGGCCGCTCTCCAAAGTCTGAAGGAATCCTTTGGACTTGGCGATCTCTCGCATATCGATGACTTTGCTGCTGCTCGTAAGCCTACAGCCCACTTCCTCGGGTTGAAGCTAATTGCAACTATTCATACATATAGTACGACGCAACCTGTTTGCTTGGCAGTCCTTGCAGCCTTTTACCGGTCCTGATGCGATGTTCTTTCAGTTTTGTGATGCATTGGAAGTGAAGGATGGCGTGAGTGCACCCCCAACTGGATGGGGTCTTGAGAATGCCATTTACTCTTGGGGATCGTTTTGGAATAATACCTACTATGCTGACGGTATGTCATCACGAGTCACTTGCGAAAGCGTCTGACCATCGTTCACGTGTTTCAGTGTGCGGGGACTCAGATGCTGAGTAAGTTCTTTAGACAGAAACATAGTGTTCGATATGGTAATACAGATATATCGCGGTGTCCAGGACGTGCCTCGGGACGTATAACGCCAATACTTCGTACTGGACGAGCACTGCCGTGGACAATGCCGACCGGTCGTGGTTCTGGATAGTCTGTAACCAATTTGGAGGTTACCAAGTTGGTCCCCCCTCGAATCAATCCGCGATCGTGAGTCAGATTCTACAGCCCATATATGGAGAGGTGCGTCCCTGCGTGTGCTTGTGGTAGTGAGAAAGACAGGATCTGACGACTTCCGCAGAGACAATGTGTCAACATGTTCCCGGACAAGTTTTCCTCGCCCCCGTCACCATCCACTTCTGATGTGGACAGTACGTATCAAGGCTGGAATGTCAATGTGGACAGACTATTCTTCGCCAATGGTCTTCGTATGCATATTTCCGTCTCTTTTCCTTAGTTTGTGTTCACGATCTACATTACAGGTGACCCTTGGCGCGAGGAGACGGTTTCTGCGGATGGTCTCAACAAGGCCAATACGACCATGCAGCCCATCTACGAAGGCGATGGATTTCATTGCTCGGATCTACTGGCCGCGAGTGGTAACCTTGACGAGACGATTTACGTCGTTCAGATGGCAGCCCTTGAGTACATGAAAGCGTGGCTCGCATGATATCTGATCGGACATGATATGCGATTGGCGTACACGTACGTGTAGATGTGTGGTATATCCAAATGCTATTCAAATTTTCAAGGTTTGCACAAATGGCGAGCTCGAGCTGCAGCGTGATTTTTGTCTCCCGAACCTCCCCCTCAACCTTGCTGCCAATGATCATGGGAAGGTCACAATGCACTACGCACTCGCTTGGTTGCTCTGCTCGAGGCCCAGTCCGATAATAGCAGCAGCTCTTGAAAAGAAATGTTGAGCTCTCGTACGCTTCGTTCAACATCGTTAGTACTGGTTGGTGATGATGTCGAAGGTCTCGTAGAAACATTACAGTCTCTTCCTGCTTCCAGTTTGTCCCAAGAAATCTCAATCATGAACATAAGCTCCGAGTCCACCAGCCGCAGCCCTCCAGTCAGATTTGAATTATGACTGGTGGGCACGGTTACCTACTCGAGCTTCGCCTGACAATCCTTCCATCGCTGACCACTCAAACCAACCCATCGCCATGTCCGAATCGAAATCCTCGTACTGGCGTTCACAGCGTCTCTTCCAGTCACTTCCGATAGATGCCAAAGCTGCCTCCATCGAGTTCGTCGGAACGACCTTTTTCTTCCTTCTCGGTCTCGGCGGCATTCAAGCAGCAACAGGAGAAGCGCTCCAAAGCGGATCCAGCATCGAGCACGTGCTCTACATAGCGACGTCCATGGGGATGAGTCTCCTCGTCACCGCGTGGCTCTTTTACCGCGTGACGGGGGGGCTGTTCAATCCAAACATCACGTTGGCGCTCTTCCTCGTCGGGGTCGTCGGTCCTGTCCGGTTTGTCTTGTTTTGCATCGCGCAGATGGTGGGGGCGATCGCCGCATCGGCGATCATATACGGTCTGACCCCGGGACCACTGAGCGTCAAGTATGATTTTTTTTTTTCTTCCGAGTCGACTTGGAAGCGAGCGAGACTGACCACTAAATTTATTTGCTGCTTTTTTGTAGTACCTTCCTCCAGCAGGGAATAAATGCAGCTCAGGGCGTGTTCATAGAGATGTTCATCACCGCTGCATTGGTCGTCGCCGTACTGATGTTGGCCGCCGAGAAGCATTCTTCTACGCCATTTGCCCCCGTAAAGGTCTTTGTTCCTCTTGGATTTGAGAGTCGCTAACGGTTGGTGATGTAGGTTGGCATCGGGCTAACGCTGTTCGCTGGACATTTGTGCGTCGATCAATTTTGGCTTGACTGCATGGAAATCGGACGCACATTCATTCGAACATAGGTTCGCTGTTTTTTACACTGGTGCCAGTATGAACACCGCTCGTGCGTTTGGGCCTGCGGTGGTCACTGGTTTCAGTTTTCCAGGACACTCCAAGCATTGGGTAGTACGTCCACGTCTCGTTGCTGCCAAAAAAAAAAAAATCATGCGATCATCTCTGCCCACCCTTGTTCTCTAGTATTGGGTTGGCCCGCTTCTGGGATCTCTGGTTGGAGCTGCCTTTTACACGCTGCTCAAGTCGTCAGTCGTGGCTCTCAGTATTTAGCGGTGATGATAATGATCTTTACCCTTGGTAGCATCAACTATCTAGAGTTGAATCCTGCGCAGGCATCAACCAAGGAAGAGGATTCTCCGCCCACGCCAACAATTTTCGGGACAGAGAGAGGGGCGGCGGATATGGAGGCCTCTGGTAGTGCGGCGATACGGCTAGCTCCGAATGGGCAGGGGAAGCCTGAGGTGTAGAACACGAGTGCTAACCAGATAACCCGAAACTTGGTTCAGGGCTGTTGCGGGTGAGAGTTTTGTGTGGAGGTTAGATAACAGCACGAAACGTACAGTGTATCATGGGCTCTTGTGCGGAGTAGTCGTAACTAGCAACATGGACGGACTTCTGTGGCCGAGATCTGAGCTGGAAAGGTCTCGATGCAAGCAATTTTAGTCAATGTCGAACAGGGTCGTTGAACAGCGTCTCAGGCAAAGGTTCGGAAGTTACACGCACCCGCGGATCATTGTACCTTTGCAAAAGTAAAGTATAAATATCAAGGGAGATTGTCGGTGTTTCAGGGTCAGCTTGGTGGCGATATCGGGGCGATCAAAAGGAGGGTAAATGGCTATTGCAAAGTGTATGATCGAGGCACTTGAAACGTTTCTCGGGTGCTGTGCAAAGGGCAGTACTAGCATCATCAGATCCTCTACTTTGGAAGATAATCTTCTGAATCCGATCTGATCAGAAATCCAGTCTGATTTCGGTAAGGTGCCATGTCAACCGTGAGCGGGGCACGCATCTGCGACCATATAAAGTCTAACCCCTATGCTGTTCGGTATCAGGTGTGACTTTGGAGCCGGTTTGGAAGCTAGCAAGGCTAACTATTAGCAGGGAATAAATTTGACCTAGGGTGTATTCATATAAATTCGGATTACAATTGCGTTGGTCGATACCCACCTGCGACTTCATAATAGTTGATAGTTTGAGTCGATGGTGCAGGTTGGCTCGGGCCGCATTGTTTGTCGGATACCTATGCGTCAATCACTCTGAGTTTGACATCGGCTGTAAGCACGAGCACGCTTGAGTGTTTGGTTCGGCGGTGGTCATCAGCCGTTTCAGTTTTTCAGGACGCCAAACCTCATCCAGCCGTTTCGCCGAACTTCCATGACGTACGGTGAGAAACATCCGTGGTGCTGAATCTATGCACTGGATATTGACCGGAATAGTAAACACCGAGGATGCCCGAAACAAAGCTGAGAGCGGCGGAGGCCACTCGACCTCTGGTAGTGCGGCGGCGCCACCATCGGATAAGGCATAGAACACTGGCCGACTAGATGTCTCGAAGTTCACTTCCGGGTTCTTGCGGGTAAGATGACCCTAACTAAATGAGTTTAAGCCATGATATATATCTTGCCGCTTCCTAAGGTGTGGCGGTATCGGGTTTGTTCTATGAGCGCTTTATAAAATCTACTACAAGCTTCCTGAATTCATTCGGCCTAGAAATCGGAAATCAACGACACAAAGCGCACGCGATGTCACGGACTCTTACATCTCCGCGTGTACTATACAGAGTCAGCAATCGTAAACAACGAGAATGCACGGACGTACTCCAATGACCGGTATCGAGTTCCTCAACGGTACTCTCGGGAAAGAAGCTCTCTATGAGCGGTTTATTATGCCAGTTGATGAATCTGGTACTATCAGAAAGACGGAATTTGGCAAAGGGGTGTAACTTACCTGCTCTTCGTCCCTTTGACGAACAGAGTATGTCCATTCCAAGCCTGTTCGCCGGGACCATAGGGGAAAGACTCGATCTCGGGTCGCCCTTCTTTCAATATCTCTATTGGTACTTTGAACCTTAACGGTAATTGACCACTGTTCAAGTTGGTCAGTAGAAATGCGCGGACACTGGGGTCCTAGAATGCCAGTTAATCCACCGATTTGGCAAGCGAGGAGACAGCACCTTCTCAAATTTCTCTAAAATTTCGTCGGCCGCCTTGCGAGACGAAATATTGCTTGCCTCTATTTCTTCCATGCCTTGTATGTGTAAAACAGTTTCAGCGGAAGCTTTGGCGCGCACTGGAGCGATGTCGGACACGATGAGATCCTGAAGTAGATCAGTGGGTGTGTCCGAGTTCAGAGCAAACGTCATGGCGACTTTTCCGCCCCTTTTAGATGTGCTCAGACCACATCCAAGCAAAGCGGGTGGTAAACGTACATGGAATGTCCGAGGAGGGAGATGTTTGATAAAGATAGTTTGTGACAGAAATCAAGAACGTCCGCAGCCATGTGGGTATAAGTCATGGGTCGAACGTGGGGCGAAGAGCCGTGGTTGCGGAGGTCCTGCGGGGCTTGGTGTCACCCGACATGACCTGGTTGGAAAAGAACGAATGACTGCGCACTAGGCTATATACAGGGCGCTTGAGGTCGCGTGCGAATGCCTTGGAGAGTGACTGCCAGTTCCTCTTGGAGCCGCTGTGCGATAGGTGTTTTGATGAGCTGCGGGAGAGAGATAGGCCAACGAAGTACTCGCAAAAAGCCGTGAAGGATGACAAGAGGTCGTTCCGTCTTGTTCCCATCCGATGGAATGTATTCATCGTACCCCAAACCGACCGAGGACACGCCAGAGAACATTCGTCCTGTTTCTTCCGTTAAGATATAAAATCAGCTTGGATTGAGAACTTACTGGTTAGACATGTTTGTAGTACATTGCGGTTGATCAGTGCTAACATGAGTCTGTGAGAAGTGTGACGGCATCATTCGGCAGAATACATAACGGATGCGACTCGGACGCGACCTCGGGCGCAACTTGTCCTTGAACTTGTCGCAACGATGGTCTCCGTCACAGTGTCGCCAGCGGGAAAGCCCATTTCTATTGCTCGTGGCCTTCCCAGCCAGATAGATATACCTGGAAAACAGGTCCAGGACGCGACGATAGGCGACGTCAAGGCAGCCATTGCAAAGAAGTACCCCAAAGTGAGTCCCACTTTCAATGGCGCTTTGCGTGTTGTAACTTTGGACCATCCAGTTTTATCCCGCACGTCAAAAGATCACTCTCAAAGACAGCAAAAACGTCCTCAATAATGAAGTCAGGTTAGTGGATGCGGGAGTTACGGATGGGGGTGAGCTGGTCATCAAGGACCTTGGCCACCAAATTAGCTGGAAGACAGTCTTTTTGGTTGAATATGTGAGTTGGCGCGTCAGGGAGGTTCCACTGTCATGCTGACGCGACCGAAAGGGTGGCCCACTCGCAATTCATCCTATATTTTATCACTTTTCCGAATATATATGGGGAGGTCCAGTTTACCACAGCATGTTGCAACGGTATTCATTTCTCATTCCCTTCTGCTTCCAGACATTTATGTTACCCATAGATTCGTGTATGCGCTCGTCATGCTCCACTTTGCAAAGCGCGAGTTTGAAACATTATTGTGAGTCATTCGCCTGTTTTCGTTAGGGTTAGGCTAAGATCGTTCGCCCCAGCGTCCATCGCTTTTCTCATGATACGATGCCATTCACCAACATATTCAAAAAGTGAGGATTTCCTGCTGCTACTTTGGCGGTCCCCACTTATTCTCTTGTATAGCTCGGCCCACTATCATCTTGGCAGCGGTACGTGCATCTTGTTTGATTCAATTGGACTCGGAGTTCATACCCACAAATGCATGCAGGACTTTTCCTAGCACTGGCTATCTACGGCCCACAGTATTCGGCGATATCCCCCTATATTCTTGGTACGCCACGGAATGACCCCGTCTTCATCTGGGCCTGTACTGCAATTTGGGCAGTGAGTTGTTTTGGTCTCTTCGCGATCTCATCTCACGCCTCCTTGCAATCAAGTTCGCCGAGATATCCAATCTAATCACCCACATCAACCTTCGCAACCTTCGTCCAGCTGGGTCGCGCAAGCGTGCTATTCCTCAGGGATATGGTTTCTCACTCGTGTCCGTTCCCAACTATTTCTTTGAGAGTGTTGCATGGTTTGCTATTGCCCTAATGACCGGTAGCTGGATCGGTGAGGTCTCATCTTCCTCACCTCTACTATTTCTAACAAGAATAAAGCGTACGGTTTCTTGATTGTGGCCACCGGACAAATGTACGTTTGGGCTGTCAAGAAACACGTTGGTTACAAGAAGGAATTCGGAAGCGCTTATCCCAAAGGGAGGAAGGCAATGTTCCCCTTCATTGCCTAGTGGTAGCGAAGCTGTTATCACCGTTCATCTGTCGTTGTCTTTTGATTACTGCCAAGTCTGCGGATGTGGAAATATAGTGTATGTAGAAGTACACGCTTATACACACGAGTACTCCAAGTTACCTCATAGAAAAAATCCTGTGTTTACGAAAGAGCGCCAGTGGGACATTTAGTACGACATTATTTAAAGAATCAGAAGAGAAACCAACGGGCGTTTTCGGCAGAAATATACGGACGAAGACCATCGTGTAAAAAGCATCATTTAAAAGGAAAAGGGACATAGTACTCACCAAAGCGGTTAAATTCTTTGGCTGAGGATCCGCTGATTAGCAATTAGAAATACATTGAGGAAGGGAAACCCGGTCAGAAGGCGTCAGCATCTCGCGATGAGTTGCTTATTGATAATCGCCTGGTCTCATAGTATTCACATCTGGAGAAAAGTGTCAGCTTCTAGATGAACCCAAGGTCTCAAAAGTTACGCCGTAATATGTTGAACCTTACACCGTTGCTTAGGAAACCACAGCGCGGATAAATTTCTCACGCTTAATAAGTCATGGCTATCTGTATTACTTGCGCACAGCCAATATCGCATCTCTACACCGTTTACGAGTCTGCCTACAACTTGCGCCTTGAACAATGCGTCAGTGCTATCCGAAACTCTAAACGAGGACGTGAATTGAAAACAGACATAGAGCAAATGTCTCACCTTCGCGGATCCCTACGTAGAGCATGATACACTCACACTTTTGCTTGACCTTATACTGCTCAAGAGAGGCGTATACCGTCATTTGCTGTATAACAGAGGAGCCGAGCCACGTAAAGCATATGAGAAGACCAGTGAACGACCCGAGGATGCAAAGGAAGACGCGACAGCTGTTGACGCTGCGCGACAAAAAGCTCTTGTCAAGGAAAAGGTCGCTTGTTCACTCGTCACACAACCATGACTTACACTATTGCGAAGTAGGCCAGATGGTTACATATCCTGAAGCTGGGAAGTGGACTAGTGCTGGTCGATGCTTGTTGGTGACATGATTTTATCTTCATTCTGCCATCATTTGACGCGCGGAATGTTAGTTATACGTTGGGCCCAGCTCAGTATGTCCCATTGCAAGGTATATTGCTTGGGCAAGTCTGATAATGTGTACCCAGACCCGCAGATTGTCGCAGACCTCTCACAATGGAGTGCTGACACGAACCAAGTATTTCTGCGGATTCTCGTGGCTTGTTTGATAGGTCCGTTATCCCGATTCCCGTTCCTCTATTCACCGAGTCATATTCCTGCAGAAACGATTGCGTTCCATGCGGGAGTGGTGTTCGCATCGTATATTGTGCTCGGACTCTCTGATTGGATTAGGTCTTGGAGGGTATTTCGCCCCAGCGAAGTATCCGGCATACGTCAACAGTTCAAGTGAGACATCCGCATCCTGACGCGATGTCGAAATCTGATCTCCTTTGTATTTAGGATATCGCACATTCCGCTAGCAATCATTTACTCGTCATTTACCAAATCCTTTTTGCTCTTTCTACTTACGATTTGGCGTCCTTCGTTATCACTACCAGGAAAGGGCCCGTATCGATTTGATGCACCATATGAGAACTCGTGGGTGCTTAGCGCACTCGAAGTTTGGGACGAGGACAAGCTCGATCGCGAATGGGTAGTACGGAATATGCTCGGTGGATTAGCTGCAGGGTTTGGACTTCGAGGTAGAGCGCTCTCAGTCACAAGCACTCTAGTTGACCAAGATTGACTCCGCAGTCGTGTTGGATTGCCATCCGGTATTCACAACCATGGTAATTCTTGTTGGATGGGCGGTCAAGACCGCGGTCGCGGAGCTTCTCAAAGATTGGGTTGGTGGCGATCCACAGATTGGAGAGATTTGGCTAGCATACAGCATTCCCTGACTAGCTCTTCATTCCAATCATTTAGTGCTGTGTTGTACATTGTAAAGAACGGCCGGGAGTGCCATTGGGTCTGGTACGGAAGACTTCTGATACCCTGATATGACGAGTCGTGCAAGTACACGGTACTATGATCTTATCCACAACCACACAACATGCCTGCTGGTGACACTTCCTCGTCTCGTGCACTGAATGCAATCCTACCACTAGTCGCTAGCGGGCTACCTTACGAAGCTCACCAGAAAGCGCGCACCTTTGCGTCTCGATACTCCAAGGCGGGGCAGTACGACACAGCGGTTGATGTGCTTTTCCAATCTGCGCGGGAACTGCTCAAGTCCGGTCAGCAAGGTAGCGGAACGGATCTTGCGTTGTTTTTGCTGGATGTGTACGAGAGCAAGGGGGAAAGCGTTTCAGATGAATCGAGAGGTCCCTCACTACCGACCGTCGGTGCTCGGATTCTGACTCTTTCTGTCATCACCAGGGAGGATCACACAGCTTGTTGCGCTCACGGGTTCCACAGGAACGTGGCGAAAGACAATTATCGATAGAGCAGTCGCGTTCGTCATGTCCTTTCATTCCCGGATCTCGTTGGCTCACCCATCGCGACTAGGTGGACAGCTAAACATGGTTCATATCCCACTGGCGATCCCGATCTTCATCATTATATCGGTGAACTGCTTTACAAAGGTACCGTAGCATTCCCCGCAGAATGTCTATCCCATCTGACAACTTTGTCTTCCGTGAAAGACGGGGCATATGATGCTGCGGAACCCCATTTCTTGGCGTCAGGAAAGAGGGATAGCGCGCGTCTCCTTGCACAGATGATGGTAGATTGGTCCTCTATCGGTGGTATACCAGGAAATTTCGCCCTCCGTGGTACCCTCCCGTTGGTACCCTTTACCCTTTATTGATTCACCCCAAAGCTTGACTACTTTTGTGCATGTGCACAGATATCTAGAAAACGGGAATATACTTGCAGCCCGGACTTTTATCATTCAGTTCGTCAACAAGATAATAGCCGCTCGACCATCTTTGGCATCTTCGTTGGAAACCTCGCCCATTCAAGTTACCGACTCGAGCGAAGTCGTGCTGACCACCGATAATGCACTCAATTTTTGTCAACTGGCGGTGTTGGTGTGTCAGCGAGCAAATGCTGAGAAGAACAAGACCATGCGTGAAAGCTGGGTCCGACTGTGTGGTACGTATCAATTGAAAGGCGGTGTTCTTGCCAGTAAGGAGATTCGTCCCGTAAGTTGGTCAGTTGCTCTTAAAGGGGATGTTGAGCGCTGAGCCGTCTCACCGGTCTTCTAGGCACTGCTCGAGATCGCATCATTGTACTTTGCTATCACGCCACCAAAGTCGCAACCCGACAATCCGCTGGGTGCGATGTTGTCTTCGATGCTGGGTGGGGGGCCTACTGGTGGTGCGCCTCAACGACGGGTGTTGACACCAGGTCTGACTGGAGCGACGGCACCGGATCTGGACTAGGGATTCTGTGTCTGAAGGGGATATGTGGTTCTTTTCGTCGATGGCCAACTTTGTCGCAAGGACTTCGGTACAGGTAGGATTCTCGACCGAGCGTCGTAATCGGAGGTTTTACTCGATGTATTGTGAATGAGCATACCAAATTACCGAACAATGAACCAGGTTCGTCGGTCTGGACAAGCCCTGAGTCAGTGATCGTGCCGCAATTGTGTGCTTGATATTAGAATTACAAACAAGCGGTACAAACTGTGATTCGATCGTGATTACCTGACAAGATCTCGACGCAAGCAAGAACAATGTACGGAGCGGGACTAATAGTTCGAAGTCTCTCATGACACACCGTTTGCACTTCGCCGCGGCAGAGGGGTTGGAGGGAACTGCGTCGGAGAAGCACTCGGGGTCGTTACGTCCCCAGATATTATGTCCTGAATTGCGTTCTCAAGCGCGTCGACACGGTTGGACATCTGTGCCACTGGGGGGGAGGAGTACGTCGGTCAGCGTGGGGGGGGGGCAAACGGACGCGAACAAGACTGACTCCGATCGAGTATTTGTGACGACATCTCATCAAACTTGGCATCGAGCTGCTCCAATAGCGTTTCGACCTGGAACACCGTGGGCTCCTACACGACGAGGCAGTGGGTCGCCGTTGATGTGACTTACGAATGCTGTCAGCTCGTGAGGACTGGATATTTCGCCTGGGATACCAGCCGCGGACTGCTTCGTTGGTGTCCTCGCACCAGACGCCGCTTCTGAGATGGGCGTCGGACGCGCTGGTGTAGACGCGGGGGTAACTTTGAGTGGGAGCGCTGAGGAGGAGGACATTGTTCGGACTGGACTCCGTCCTTGTTCCATCCACGTTAGAGCCTGTATTATGTAAGCAATAACATGAAACCATTTGGCCTTGTTCACAACAAAGGCTAAGGCGTTCCACTGACCTCAATTTACAGGTTCAAAGTTTTTGATATCTGTGGTGCTATGTTCTTATTGTTCTCGCCAGACAGGTCTCACGAGTGCCACGTCATTGATGGGCACAAGGCGCGTTCCTGCTCCGAGTCACACCTGAACTACCCCAGATTTGACGGGTTATCGCAAAATGACCGTGTCGCGTGTGCCGATGCGGCGACCTTCATTTGCAAGGTACGTAGATGATCTCTACAGTCGCTCTCCTGGTTACATAATCTCTCTACCATTACAGAAACGAGACTCCCATCAAGGCAGTTCAAACTTGACTTGGATCATTGTCCGGGCGGCGGCAACAAATAAAAAAGTTGTTTCCACACCTTTGGCTGTACAAGATCGGATCTAAGGCACCCTGTACGATGCTTCATGATTGTGAATCCATGTGTTCCGGGTCATCCAACCGCTCCCGTCGCACTCCGTCTCTCCATCTGGAATCTCGGCTGAACTACTCTGTACCGATCGCAGAAGGCTCAACGGGTTCACCCATTTTCAATATCCGCGGCATCACGCTACACAGTTTGCGGGATGCGGAACGAGGAGAACACTTTCAAATCCTGTGCAGTACACATCGTACCCTATACCAGTTCAGCCGACTATGGGCAATAGATTGTCTCTTACATTCAGGTACGTAACTTTCAGTTTTGGTGAAATCTCGTTCTGATCTTGTTCATTGCGCTCGTCTTTACCTGGTTTATCTGCCGTCATAGGAGCTTGGCAGCACCCACTTTGTTCAAGCGCTCGAGACCTGCCACAGCGATGCGACTACGTTACTTAAATTAATGACCGGACAAAGGTATATAACACTTTCATGTTTCACCCGCATTGTCCGATACACATCATATAGTCTGGCATTCCGGCTGTTCTTTTCCCCATCATTGATTGCTCGACATGGCCCCCACCGCAACTTACGACACTTCTCCTGAGCAGTCTTTCAACGGGTTCATCCTCCCCGACCTCGTCTCGGACTGCCACTATCCACTTCTTCTCAGCCCGCACTGCTACAAGGTCGCGCGTGCCTCTGAGCAATGGCTTTTACAAGGCGCCCGGCTCGTCGAGCCCCGTATCACCAAGTTCATGGGTCTCAAGGCCGGAGAGCTCACCGCAGCGTGCTACCCAGACGCTGACGAGTTCCACCTCCGCGTCTGCTCAGATTTCATGAACTGGTTGTTCAACATGGACGACTGGTTGGACGAATTCGACGTGAACGATACGTGGGGAATGCGGAAAAGCTGTATCGGCGCGTTCCGCGACCCGATTAACTTTCAGACCGACAAGCTTGGGGGTCTGATGTCCAAGTCGTGCGTTATCTTTTTATTTTTATCACTATCCCACTTCCGTGCTTCTGCTGTGCCGAATGAAAGACTGATTTAGAAACGGAACAGGTTCTTTGGCCGCTTCATCCAAACAGGTGGTCCGGGCTGTACGAAGCGGTTCATCCACACGATGGATTTGTTCTTTATTGCCGTCGCCAAACAAGCGGATGATCGTGCCAACGGACGCATACCCGATCTCGAGTCGTACATCACCGTCAGGCGGGATACGAGCGGCTGCAAACCATGCTTTGCACTCATCGAATACGCTGCGCGTATCGACTTGCCGGATGAGATCATGTCCCACCCTGTTATCATGGCCATGGAAGAAGCCACCAACGACCTCGTCACCTGGTCCAACGTAAGTCCCACTTTTCTTTTTTTTCTCTTCTTCTTCTTCTTTTCATAGCGCCCATTTGTGAAACTGATGACGAATTTGATCTGTAGGACATCTTTTCGTACAATGTGGAGCAGTCCCGACGGGACACCCACAACATGATCGTCGTCTTGATGCGCGAACAAGGGCTCGACCTTCAAGGTGCCGTCGACTATGTCGGCGCGCTGTGCAAGGGCACGATCCAGCGCTTCGAAGAGAACCGTGCGATGTTGCCTTCGTGGGGTGAAGAACTCGACAAGCAGGTCGCAATATACGTCGAGGGGTTGCAAAACTGGATCGTGGGCTCGCTGCACTGGTCGTTTGACTCTGAACGTTACTTTGGCAAGGAAGGGCTGCAGGTGAAGCATCATCGCGTCATCAAACTTCTCCCGAAACGGCCTCTGTAAGCTCATGGTACGTTTGACCCTTTGTTGTCACCGTTGCGCCCCGGTTTACGGTTCTGTGTAGTGGAGGTGTCGGCGTCTAAAATATCCTTTGATTTACCCTAGATGATTGTATTGAATTATGGTATTCTAGGCTCATCATTTATAGCGGGTACCTTTGTAGATTGCCTTCGTTCCTATTGTACCATCTTAATCAGAGGATCTTAGTTAAATTTTGTTTATCTTTAAACTGTCTAAACTATGTAGAATCTGAGCTTGTATAAATGTCTTCCTGGATACGCATGCTCCTAACGAAGAGGCTCACCAGGACAAAAGTTACTCACAGCCACACGACTTTGGATGATGCGGCAATCCTAGATTCCGCAGTTTTCACGGAGGACCGCAGTGATCGATGACGTACTGTCTCGCTCTGTTCTGTTCCTGCCCACCAACGCCGTCCACATTCTCTGGAGTTATATCCTCGACGTTTGCCTGTGACGACCATTCCACGTGAACAGTGAGCTGGGAACGGCGGAAGCACGTACCCTTGTGCGATCGGCGCCTGCCTCGATCAGGAGAACCGCAGCCTCGGCGTGAGCGGACTCCATAGCCAAATGAAGCGGCGTGTTTCCTGTTCGCGCGTCAATAACCCCATGTTACGTTCCAGATCCAAAGCTTGTTTCATTTACCGACGCGATCGCCCGTGTTGAGACGAGGTTTCGTCGTGACACCTTCTGGGGGGTGTAAAAGGAGCGAGATAAATCCGGTGGAGCCGGTGGTGGCAGCGCGATGACTGAAACGAAGCATGTCAGCCAAGGGGAAGTCGTCTCATATCGACTTGACTGGCAGGGGTAGTTGATTGGCTTTGTCCCTCGCGTTGATCTGATGAACGTCAATTTCAAAACGTGGTGCTATGACGATATTCTCTTACATCTGCACCTCGTTGAATCAGGTATCTTCCGATCTGAAGACAGAGGCACAAATGTGAGAAATGTGACGACAGGGGATACCAGTAGGTTCACCTCGATGTGCGATTTGGAGGCCGCATAATGCCTATCCGTAAAAGGGTATGAGCAAAGCGAGACACGTGTTGCAGCATATCGCACAGTGGGGTGATCCCTTTGTCATTCCTCTGATTGACGTCTGCCCCAGCGCCAACAAGATCGTGAACGATGTCCTCACGGCCAGCGCTGACTGGACGAAATCAAGATAAGATGTGATTGATGCTTCGAGCTGTGGATGATCGTACCGGCTATATGCAGTGCCGCCCAGCCGCTACCATCCACCTTGGTGACGTCTGCACCTTGATCGATCAGGTAACGTGCGACCTCGGTAGCACCGGCTGATGCTGCCCAATGCAATGGTGTTCGGCCGTCCTGCGGTGGTGAGAGGTGGTATTTCTACGAAGGAGAAGACTCACTGCATCGATCTCGTTGATGGCCTTTGAGTTTTCGGCGACAAGAGCTTGAACTAGCGAAAGCTGATCTAATAGGAGCGATGAATCCGCTACCGAGGGGTCAAATTCGATAGGGACAACGTACTGTTCTGGGCTGCTGAATGGATGGAAAACGACATCGTGTAGAATACAGTGTAAACAGCGAGATGTTGATGACTGTAGAAACCAAAGGTAGTTTTGCTTGCGCGTTGGGTCGATTACGCCAGTGCATGAAAACCTAACCTCAAAACTGGGTTTCGATCACGACCAAGATTCAAGTTCTCAGGCTAACTTGAACACGACACACTCCATCAACCATTCTATACCTACGGTAACTGGGTCTTTGGATCTCATTCACCACCACGTACTTTATGGGATACGAAGCTCTCCTCGTTGGCAGCATAGCTAGCCTTGAAGCACGTGGAAGAAGAAGGCCGGCCCAAATTTCTGCGATTGCACCGGGGAGCCTCATCATTCTTGGACCCTGCATCTGAGTCGGCGATCTCACTCCAGGGCGTGGCAAGCATGTATTAGTACCTTGGCAAGCTGGCCGAGAGCCTGCCATTTGCAATTGAATTGGCATGAATGGGTGGCCACCACACAGCATGGGCCAGTGCGGCGACCACGCCTGATGTGAAACACGCAAGGTAACGTGTAAGTTATTTTTTGACTAGGCCGGATCAGATTGTTGAACCGGCCCAGAGACAGCTGTGACGGTGTGCAAGCTCAGACTTGCTACTCACTCCTGTTTCGGTGTCATTTCGGATAGACCCCAGCGATTCCCTCACCACCTGGGTGACACCCAAATGCCCAGGTAGCGCTCGACTCGGAGCTCTACGGAGACGGGGCCCGGGTTTTGTTAACCAGCACCGGGAGTAATTTGCATGGGAAACACCTCTGTCAGCACATCGGTACCCGGCGATTTGGAAATGTAGGTGACTTACTGTGTTCACTAGACGTCAACGTCGTTGCTATCTCCTACTCTCGTCAAGAGATTTCTGTCAGTAGGACTCATACATTTGGCGTCCCCAAGTTGAGAAATGTTAGCTGGTCCTCGTTTACTAGCAACGGTGGCCATTCTCTTTCTAGAGGTGGTTCAGATAGCATTGCAGCGGCAACGTTCTCCAATTCTGTGGTTCCGAGTAAGTCGCAATCACGGCGTCGCCCCAGAAACTTTAATGACCTTTCTGATAGGAATCCTGTCTCCCAAGCTGCATTGCTATCGAGTCGTTATCGATACTGGTGACCGTTTCTTCCCATTTCCGTTGACGAGATCTTCAGAAGCGGTACGTTTTTGGTCTGTTGGAAGTTCATTTTGAACTGCATGCGGTTGATTGCCCTAGTTCATTTGCCCGCTGTTTGAACTAGAGACCGTGACGACGTGCGACGGTTCCTTCGCTCTGCGGTCCCGTAATGACCCCGAGTGTGCTCCACCAAGTACGTCGAGTTTATGACCGAGAATAAGTAATGGAGCTCACGTCTTCGAGCCAACCTAATCATATGTCTCCTTGTTTACCCGCCATCCATTGTGGCAACTTGGCGCTCGGCGTGTTACGGTCCGCTACCGGGCTTTCCGTGCACTCCATACCCACGTAACCATTCGCGAGTCAGAGCGCGCACAATTGTACACAATCCCACCCATTTCCTTCACCATTGGAGCCCAGGGAGTCCCTCCGATAGGCCTCCCTCGCCATTTTTCCCTGTCCGTGTCACATTCACCATATCCGCCGATGTTTGAACGGCATTCGGTATTCTAGGTTCCGGGACGCCTGGCGTTTGGTTTGTCGGGAACCATGCCAATGTCAACAAGGCATCGTCAATGGAGCTCAGGAGGAATGGCTATAAGTATGGCCTTCAAAACCTCTATCGAAACCAACTACTCAAGCAAGTATCCCTTGAAAATCATAGCAATGTTCAATACCACATTTAACGACGATGTACTGTACCTCTCTCTTCTCGCCTGAGGAACGTGCTCATGCAACCTTTCTCCAGGACTCTTGCGAGCTAATCGCCAATGGTCTGGGGCTAAGGCAGTACTACTGTGGCTGGGTCACCAATGGACTGCCGTGCAACACACCAGTTCTCGGAAACGAGGTTACTGCACATCTACGCGCCGTTCACCGAGTTAATGAGACTCAGAGGCTTGAATGTTCATGGAGTGGATGCAGGGAAGAGCTCAGCAGGGGTTGCCTTGTTAGGCATGTCCAAGAGAAACATCTCGAGTACAGATGGCCATGCCCAAGATGCGGCGCGAAGTTCACTCGTAGAGGGGTAATGGATGCGCATCGCGCTCATTGCAGTGGCTGATGTAGGAATGTCAGGTCTCTTGGTCGGTTTGTAAGCAACTTCACTGTCAGTCCATATTTTTCACGAGTTTAATTGTTGATACAATGTTAGTGTCTCCGGCAATCGTTGCTACCTACTGTATGGGCTCGCCAATTAATTGTACATTTTTGATGATTCCCTAGGATGGGTGCCATCCACTGAGTACGTTGCAACCTGGAGCGTGTCTTAAGTCCAGTGGCTGCCCTCCAAGGACCAAACACCACACAGCTAATATTGGCATTGTTTGGGCGTTCGCTGACATACGGATCTGCGGTCAAGCCAACATCTACACAGCAAGTGGCACAGTGGCACCCCCAACGTGGTTTAATATTCTTCAAATGAACACGATTGGAGGTGCCAGCCAGCACTCCATGGACTGCCTGAATTTCTTCTCACTGACCCTTATGCATGATTTGAAAGATGGTAGTCCTCGTTGATCGGGATCGATCACCGATCACAACTAGACCCGATCTCATTGCCAATTCTGACAGGTCTGGTCCTATCCTCTCTGGCTCGCTCTCCATCGGTTGCAGTAGACGACTGATTTACGATGACCATCCTGTCAGCTTCGCCGCAATCTTGGCTTGCGATCTAACAGCATTTATTGCAGAACTGGGAAACCTCTGAGGTCTACTGATGTGACGCCGGCGCTGACTATAATCCCTGTCTGAAGTTCCAGTGTCTTCGAGGATATAAAGGTAGGAAACATGCTTTCCGACGTCTAGCCTCTTCCAGCTTTCAAACTTCTCTCCGAAACTATATACTATGAACAACGTCGACGAAGAATTAAGTTTCTTAGTGTCGCACTCAACAGGGCAATGGCTTTCAGATAGTCAACTCTTTAGGGAACACTCTATGGACATGATTTGTCCGAGTCTGTAAGTGCAATTCTTGATGCTGACTACGAAATCAAATCAAAGTTGACCCGATCCCGCAGTTCCGACAGTCCTTCACATGCCGGACCCCCACAGAACTTGAATCAGCGATCGGCCCACCAATGCTTCTCTTTGCTGCCTTCCTCAACCACCGCGGAGCAGTTCGCACCTTCTACTAGTCCTAGCCATCTGTCGTATGGGGGTCTGCACACTCCCACTCCCATTGCGACAGGGCTTTTGGGCTTTTGCGTAGCTCCAAATCCCGGACCACAGTTTGGATCCAGCTTGTCTCAGAACAACGCGCCTGTTTCAGTTCAGCAGTCACAAAACCAGTATCAGACTGGGAATCAGATGCCACACGGACACCTTTGTGGCTGGTCTCGTGAATTTGAGTCATATCCTGCACCCTCTAGCATTCCAAGCATCCCCCCATCGCCTCCAACGCTCCAAACCACTCACTCCTACTCGAACGCGGCGCAGAATGAGGCATGGATGTGGCACGTCTTGGGCGCGGACACTGTCACAAGCGTCTCTACTCCCGATGGGGATACCGGCCTCTCTGCCTCAGGGTTTCTCCGCACTTTTGCAGATTATGATTTCCCATTGAGTGGGGACGCAGATCATCCACAACTTGAACCGTCGATCGCGCCAGCGCACAATATCATGCCACCCGCTCAATCGCAATCTCAATATTCTCAACCCGGGGCCTTTCCCTGCACTAGTAATAAGCCGAAATGTAATTCGGATCGCCCAACTCACACTCCGCCACGGTCCTTTGAATGCCGGTGGCTCGCTCGGGACTGCGTTCCCTGTGGATCATTTGTCACGCCCGACAGGCGCAACGTGAACGAACATCTACAACACGTTCATGGAATCAAACCGG
Source organism: Hemileccinum rubropunctum (assembly GCA_038089535.1). NCBI lineage: Eukaryota > Fungi > Basidiomycota > Agaricomycetes > Boletales > Boletaceae > Hemileccinum > Hemileccinum rubropunctum. The sequence continues at coordinate 27,062 of JBBPLC010000094.1, forward strand.
GGGAAGAAAAGGCACGCGAAGCATGTTTCTGGGAACAATGCGGGACGGTCTTGAAGAAGGAAAGTCTGGCGCGGCATATCCTGACGGTCCATGCAAAGGACAGAGTGCACTGCGATGACTGCGGACACTGGTTTGCACGCGAAGACTCGCTCAAGCGGCACTCAAGGGGATGTCCAAACCAGCATACTGTGGCTCCTGGAAAGAGTGCGGCGACTCGACAACCACCGTCACGAAACCATGCTGAGGCTCCGAAATGATCGAGTCCGACAGGGAAAGTATTGGGACCGCTGGGGGGTAAGGCGCAACACCGTGACGCCGGCGTACGTGCCTTTCCTTCGCGAGCTAACGAATTTTTGGATCACGATTATGGACCGTAATCTGCGCTGTTAGTAAGTCAGATCTCACAATATCGGAGGACAAGTTGCACAAAGATCATAAATTTTTTCCGCTCGAAACGAACCAGATCTTGCATCCTATCAGATGTCACGGACATGTTTAATTGAACCATGTATTCCTCTACTTTCATACATGCGGATAGTGTAAGAAGTTGGAAACCGTGGGGGGATCATTCAAATTCATCAGCGGTCTGGTCGCCAAGTGTGATCGGAGGAAGTATCATTCTCTAGCGCTTAAAACGTAGTCATCACTGAAAGTGTAGAAGCGTGATAGATTATAATCCGTTATCACGCTTCTACACTTTCAGTGATTAGTAAATCTTGACTAGCCCTGCCAAACTCGAACGTGTAGATTGCGCTACAAAATTTAGAGGGGTGATCCTAATGATACGAGCAGAATCGGGAGAAACCATGCAACACATATGATGGGAAGACGAGTTCGACCAAGAATAATGATGATTTGTAGCTAACGAAGGCTATAGATAAGAATGAAAATCTGTTCCTTAGGAGAACTTCATGACTAGAGGAATCCAGGGCGAATTGCGCGACGAAACCGCAGATCCCTGAGCAATCGCTACATTTCGGTACATTGCAGGGAAAGGCTCCAGAATTAGATTACGATTGCGGGTGGCATGATATTGTGCGCTGGCGCGATCGATCGTTGTGGATGATCTGCGTCCACATTCGATGGGAAATCATAATCTGCAAAAGTGCGGAGAAAACTCAAGAGTGAGAGGCCGGTATCCCCATTAATGTGTCTGCGCCACCGCCTACTGGCAAGACGTGCCACATCCATGCGTCATACTGCCCCACGCCTGAGTAGGAGTGTGTGACTTGGAGCAATGCAGGCGGCAGGCGCATGCCTAAAATGCTAGGAAGTACAAGATATGACTCAAGCTGCGAGACCAGCCACAAAGGAGTCCGTGTGGAATCTCATTCCGAGTCTGATGCTGGTTTTGCGACTGCTGAACTGAAACGGGGTCGTTCTTCGTCAAGCTGGATCCCAACTGTGGCCAAGTATGTAGATGGTGCGAACTGCTCTGCGGTCGGGGGGAGGGCAACGAAGAGAAGTGTGTGTGAGAGGGGGGGCAGCCACTGCAGCAACAACCGGACTTAAGACGCTCCAGGTTGCAATACACGTAGCGGATGGCACTCATCCTAGGGAATCATTGAAAATGTACAATTGATTGGCGAGCCCATACAGTAGGTAGCAAAGATTGCAGGAGACACTAACACTGTATCAACAATTAAACTCGTGAAAAATATGGACTGACAGAGAAATTACTTACAAACCGACCAAGAGACCTGACATTCCTACATCAGCCACTGCAATGAGCGCGATGCATGTCCATTACCCCTCTGTGAGTGAATGTCGCGCTGCATCTTGGGCACGGCCATCTGTACTCGAGATGTTTCTCTTGGACATGCCTAATGTAACCGCTGTAACCCCTGCTGAGGTCTTCCCCGCATTCACTCCATAAACATTCAAGCCTCTGAGTCTCATGGACTCGGTGAACGGTGCGCAGATGTGCAGTGACCTCGTTTCCAAGAACTGGCGTGTTGCACGGTAGTCCATTGGTGACCCAGCCACAGTAGTACTGCTTTAGCTCAGACCATAGGCGATTAATTCGCAAGAATCCTAGAAAAAGGTCGCATGAGCATATCCCTCAGGCGAAAAGGACGGAGAGGTACATCTTCGTTGTATTCATACTAGGTTTGCGGCTGGAAAACGGGCGGGCAGTTATTGTCAGCCAAATCGGACCCCATGCTTCTCCACCGTGACTGACACAGCCCAGGACTAGGAGCCACACTGACGTCCACCGTCTCCATCGCAGTAGTGTATGGATTTGTGTACGGTGGATCAATAGTGACCACGGACTGATTCGTGGTAACGGAGAACGATAGAGAGAGATCCGAATAGGAGGGGAGTGAAAATGGAGGCCCATCAATAGTGGGTTCAGTGTGCGTCCCTCCTGACGATGACACTAACGGATCGCAAGGGGGCTGTGGATACAGGTGGGAACGCAGAAAACCTAGGATGGATGATAATATGAATTCAGCGGGAGGTCTCGACTGAACCGGGGACCAGCAATGTTCAATGAGTTCCCAATGCCGATCATCGATTGGATGAGATTTTGGCCGGCGAGGTTTATGACCTTGGGACAAGTGAAGCACAATAGCTGCGTCGAACGGGATCTCGTGCCATGGCAGTTTACCAGATAGCACCTATACATACAACGATGAGAATAACCTCTTTAAGTCTATAAGACAGGTTACTTGGAGTGCAACATTCCCAAAAGAATAGATATCGTTGTTGGTCGTGCGCTGGGGCATGTCTTCAGGATTCAGGGAGAAGTACTCTGGCGCAGCCCAACGCAAAGAACCTGGTCGAAGAGTGGATGTCTGTAGGTAAGCAAGAGCTTCTGGTATTTCTCCGACCAGGGAGGCATAACCAAAGTCAGTCAGTCTCGCATTGTACTCTTCATCAATAAGTACGTTGTTCTGACATACAGTCAGCCATAAAAAGAAATGGGTACGTCCGCTAAACCTACAGAAGTGAGATCGCCATGCACAATTGAACATGAATGCACTGCCCACGCTGTCATTCAACAGGGCTTCATAGAGCGAACTGATCACACACAGTATTGTAAACCGTCGGCAATTCCAAGCAGCTGGCGGAATGCAGGATAAACCAGTTCGAGCCTGAGGTGGTGAAAAATACATAAACATACCAATTGAAGACGAAGAGGGACTGTGAGTTTATCGTCATACTTCAGTAAAAAATCTTGCAAAGTCCCATTGGGCATCCATAAAGAGACTAGAGACGTGTTTCCAAGTCTACCGAACCCAGACACAGTTCCTAGAAATGGAACGATGTTGGGGTGGCTTAGCCGCTTCCAGATGCCAAGCTCTCGACGAATCATCTTGAAGCTGGTCAACGGGACCGCACCATCAAAGAAGGACAAAGATAGCTATACCTTGGAGGATCTACCATTTCCGCCTTCTTCTTCCACCGCAAACTCGAATCGAAAAGATTTTACAGCAACCTGGGCCCAGATTTCAGGACTATGAGCAAGAAAATGAGAACAGACTAACTTGCTTCACCCCACCATCAACATGGTATTTGCATCTATAGACATCGTCATAAGCTCCGGTCGCACGTTATTGATCATCGAGTTTTGTGATTAATCCTGCAAGGTCTCGTGGAACGAACGAACGTAGAAGAGCATGCATTTCAACGAGGCAAGTGAAGAGTTTTGCACAGGATTGTCCGCTGCTCCAGTTGCAAGTAACCCTAACCTTTTGTAGCTCACTGACATCGCCGCGTTGAATCTTCCAACGATTGCGCCAAAAATGTCCCTCGCGCAAAGTTTATGCCAGAGCTTTCGCTCATTGTGAGATGGTATTAAAGCTATGAAATCGATCGTTGAGTTGGTGGAAAGAAGAAAGAGTGGCGCACCTTGCTCGATCTTTGTTAACCCTAACCCTAATTCCCGCATCTCCCACCATGCCGTCCGTTCTTCAGTCATCATCTCCTGACCCTCTCCCCGAAAATGTCCCTCATGCGTTGTTGCCGTTCTTACGTTCGCAATCCCAAAACACGTTGACGCGCTTGTACCAACGTCCATCATCATGTCTCTCGATATTTCGGTGGGTTTTATTGCCTGAGTAGTCGGGAACGAAGATCTGAAACGTCGCAAGTCTACTTGGACCTCTAGAGCGCCAACTCATCATGAATTTGTTATGGCTGGAAAGCGCGATTCCGATTAGCACGATGACTGCCTGGGTTGTCCCAGAAGGAAGAAAGTCGGTTCAAATCTTGCTTTCAGTCGACCAGTGTCAGAATTCTTGTTTATTTCAGAATGTATGACGACGCGTTAGCGGAAATGATTGGACTTCATATCATTCAAAATTCTCCAGCAAAACTCGCGCTCAATTCAACATTCAAAGCAAGCTTTAGGCAGGCCATTACGGGAGGGTGAGTGTGTAGAGCTGTGCGGTCATGATCGCCAATTTTTGGTTTTTAGAGGTACTACTGGTAGCTTTGGCGCACCTGCAGAAAAGGACGACAAGAGACAGCCCACCGGTATTGACATTCTTGACGCCTATGCTTTGGAGAGATGGGAGGTGAATGCTCAGATTTCAAATTCTAGCACAATACTCATGCCTTGCCATTTATTCAGACTATTCTTCATTATATGGTGTCATCCGGCCAAGGTCAACTCCCAACCAAACCCTCGCAAGGCGTTTTATATCTGCTTCAGCGTAGCGGGCTGATGAACACTGTCCAGTAAGTATCCAACCAGAATGCAGAGCAACTTTAGATCCCATATATTCCTAGTGGTTCTCCCCTTCAGATCACATCCTCAGGGTTCCAATTTCTTCTACACTCACCGCATGATCAGTTGTGGAATCTCTTGCTTCAGTATTTGCACATGGCAGAGGTATGTTCGATTATATGCATATCTCTCGTCCCCTGACCCCACGTGTATGGTGCTAGGAACGGCAAATGGACCTTGTGGAAGTTCTCAGCTTTCTCTTCATGCTTTCGACGATGGAACTTGGACGTGTGAGTCATGCCCTTCTCGTTGCCAGCATCCCAATGTCAACGGATGGGCCATTTTGGTACCTAGGAGTACTCTACAGACCCACTGAGTGAAACACAGAAGGCGATGTTGGAGGACCTTCGAGATTACGGACTCGTCTGGCAAAGAAAGGTTTAGGAGTTCATTGTTCTACGCGACCCTGCCTCACCCTTGAATGATAGGCGTCATCCAAACGTTTCAGTCCTACGCGCCTGGCCACTACTCTAACGTCACTTTCACCTCCGTTACCGACTTCGAGTTCCTCGGGAACTGCTCGGGCAAGTTCCGAGACGTCTGTTGCGCTGACTACGGGAGCGGGACAGCAAGGATTTATCGTGTTAGAGACCAACTACAGGATATATGCGTACACTGGTAAAATGGTTGTTACAGACTCTTCTGGTCATGCTTATGTGTCAACTCTTAGACAATCCCCTCGAGATTGCTGTTCTGAACCTGTTTATCACAATGAAGTATCGTTTTCCGAACTTGGTTGTCGGCATGCTCACACGTGAAAGTGTACGGAAGGCGCTGAGCAATGGCATATCCGCAGACCAGGTACGTTAACAATTCATCACCGGCCTGTAATAATATTCAGTGACTGCGGTGTTCTAGATCATCAGTTATCTAACGACGCACGCTCATCCACAAATGCGGAAGAATGTAACAGGCTCATTAACTGCGTCGTTGCGGTACACATCTCACTCACGTACGTCATTGCACAGAATCCGTTACTCCCTGTGACGGTACAAGATCAAATTCGGTTATGGGAACTAGAAAGAAACCGACTTAAATCTGCAGAAGGTCCGTTCACGCCGTGCCTGTGTGTGCGCAGCAGATGGCTTATATGCTTTGAATCCCATTTGTCCACGCCGACAGGTTTTCTCTACAAGGACTTCGCTTCGCAAGCCGATTACGAGTACGTATTGTCGTATGCGAAGCAGATAGGGGTCGTCCTGTGGGAGAACGTCGTGAAGCGGGCATTCTTTGGGACCCTCGAAGGCCACGCAAACATTAGGGGATTCATTGAGAGGCGGACCGGTGGGGGTTAGCGCAGCGCCAGACCCAAGCGCCGAGTAACTCATTCTTTCTTTTGCGGTAGTTGGTTGAACTTTGAATGAGTACGGTTAGAAGACGGCGGTACGGACCCCCGCTTACGAATTGTCTGACCGGAGATACCAACACGTTGAGGATCAGCGCGACCCTTTTAAGCAACCCCACCGGAAGGATATTCGTAACAAGATACCCGAGGCTCGGGATGACCTACACCTCTCTAAGCGTTATGTTGTTCGGTAGTTGCCTGCCGCCGAGAACGCCGCATCAAGGTTTCGTAGAGCCTGAGGTGAACGGGATGTTGTGATTGTCTAAATTACATATGTACTATACTGTTACCGTATTAGCTATTGTAAAGAGGCCATCATTAAACGCACAGCGGCGATTATGAAAAAGTAAAGCATAGATGGCGTGCACAGCGCGTCGTAAATACCCGTCATGCAAACAAGGAAGCTGTGTTTACTTCATCTTCCTGGCAAAGAACGAAGCCACCTTCGAAACCGACGGCATGCGCGTCCGTTGCGGTGTCACGCCAGCGACCAACAAGGCTACGTTCATGAACGTAACCTTTAAATATCCATCGGCCGGTGTCGCGATATTGATTGTTCATCTGATCCGTGATGAGATGGAGGTTCTTGGGAAAAAAAAAACTTGAAGCAGATGTGTTACGTACCGGAATTCGAAGGAGGACGACCAGACCGTCCCAGGGCCGAATTCTCCCAATGTATGAGTGGTAACCCCAAGCTTCACCTTGTCTTTCACGTGTCTGCAGCAAGGATCGATGAGTTGAATATTCTTGAATAAGAAAAGGAAAAGGGGGGACGAGAGACTCACCTCGCCGGTGATGATGATGTCCTGTACACCACTCGGTAGTTCCTCGACAAAGTCTTCGTATTCATCCACCTCCTCCCCGTCATCTTGCATCGTACATCCTACATCTTCGCGGCACCACTCACGATCTAATCCGTCGGACAATCGTTCATATGCTCCAGCAGAATAAGGGGACTTGCGGTTGGGGTGGTACGTCTCATACCATGTGTTCTTGCCTGTACTGGGGTCGAAAATTTCTAGTCCACCCTGTATGTCACACGGAAATAAATCATATGAATCAATAAAAGGGTGTAAAACTTTCTTACAGCACGGCGAGTAAAGTCCAAATCCTGAGGGAGCCAAGCATTAAAAATGTCTTCGCCGAAACCATCGTGGCGCGGTGGAGCGAGAAGGGGCTCGCTAAACGATAAGCAATGGTGCTCCTCCAAGTAGCAAGACATCCTCTCCTGGACCATTTGTACACTGGAGGCAGGTATACGATGATCGGCAATGGCATTGAGATGTGCAAATATGTCAGGAACCTGCACGAGTCACATCGGATGAGCGTTGATATTAAAAGCTGAAACACGAGGTGGACCCACAAAGATACGGCCACTCCAGTTGCCAACCAGCGTGCCAAGAGAGTAAACGATACCTTTTAGGGGTCGCTCTACAGCCGACGGTGTGTGGCATGCCACCAAGCGAAACCAGTCCTTGTCGAGTCGTTCACTGGTGCCCTGGCTAAGTTGGAATAAACGGGTACGGGTGTGATAGTGAAATTCCCGGACGTCTTCCTGCGTTAGCATGGGGCTTCCAAGACCTCGAGCAATGGCTTCTTCCCGTGTCGCTGGGAGAAGAGCGATGCGGGATGGAAGGGGGATAGTGTGTTGCCATACTTCTTGTCGAACAACGAAGTTTAGCAGAGCGGCGGGGGCAAGCGGAGGTACTGCGAGCTTAAGCTTATGGCCGAGATAGTGAATTTGAGCGACAGGCGGCAGAGGGCCGGAGAAACCGGTAGTCTTGTCGTGCTCTTCGCATAAGGGAAGGTAGAAATAAGTATCGGGAGCAAAAACAGAAGGATACTGGGTTCTTAAATATTAGCACCGAGTGAAAGCAAGCGGATTACACTCTACCTGATAACCACGGACTAAAAAGGGGAGAATTGCATTCGTAAGTGCAGTACGTACTGCGAGAGATTCTGCCGTGACCCTCTCTGGATGCTCGTCAGAAGACACGCGATGTGAAGGCGGAGAAAGCTCGCCTTTGGTGCTTGTCATCCAAAGAAGCCATACGGCCAAAGACGTACTCTCCGGATCTGATAGATGTGGTACGGAGTGACCAGTATTCATTAATGAAGGGGTAATCCTCAGAGCGACCACACCAAGAACCCAATCAGGGAGATTTGCCCAACCAAAGAGCTGTCTTTCATTGCGACCGTCATTCTCGAGTAGCATTAAATACGCCTTCCAAAGGGCTTCTCGGTCGAGACGGATGGATGGGTTCCCGCGCTTTATGTGCTTCAATGTGATGAAACGTGCACGGAGTTCTTGGGCTAGGCAAGGCGCATGCATCCACCTGGCTGATAGACGACGCTCGATAGCTTGACAATCGAACTTGCTGCGGAATATGCGCGCGTAGAGACCGCTATTGTTGGCGATGGAGAGATGGTTGTACAGTGCACGGCAGGTGAGCAAAAGGGAAAAGAGGTTCGCGGGTGGGCCAAGGAAAGGGTCGACAGCGAGGTGGAAAGCAATGTCGTCGAGAACGGAAGGGTACTGAGTGACGAGCGTTTCAAAGGTAAAAGCCATGGTGGAGCGAGAATGGGAGAAAGATGGCTGCAGCGGGGCGGATTTATCTGAGTTGGCATTGAAAACCGCCTGATCGGAGCGAATATGGGTTTGATGATAATCTACTACATACAGCGTTGATCGCCGCGACGGTCTTGGTGAATTGGAGAGTACCAAATCATATTACGAGATAGCCGCTGAGCATGGAGTCCCTGAAACGAGGTCAACGTGAAGCAGATATCCGAAACTGACCAAAAACCTTGTCATGATGGCGGCGTCCACCGCGTCGTCGTCGTCGCAGTAATAAAACGTCTTAGTACCCAAAAGGAGTAGTCCCCGCCAGCGAGCGCAACCGAGCTGTACAACCACGCGTCCGTTAGTTACCGTACGCATAGCACTCTGGTGAGAAAAATCTCTCGGCAGTGACACCGCGCATTCATATCCGCGCATACAAGTTGACCATCATTCATCTTCGCCACAGGCACCGGGGAACTCATTTCGTTTCCATTGGAGCCGTAGCAGTCAGCTGATCAGAATCCTACTGTGTACTTGTGAGCGGCGAGTTTACACACCAACTCCTTCAAGAAGCATTTAAAATTTGGGGTTGAACCACTACTGTAGAGTTCGGACTGACCCCGCGGGTGGAGCGATCGAGCGATCGAGCACTCGTAATCAATATCCGGGAAGAGATATGTGACATAGTGTGACAGGCTCGTCACTTGTTGATCACGTGTTCCTACTATCAATTAATGCCACCATTGAAGCTTGAACATCTCTACAGACTCTTCGTAATTCACGTTCTCGCCTTCAAATCGACAGCATGAAACACTTCTTCTAATGTGAGAGCTGTTCCGATGGTGCATTTACGTTTTATGAGATCGCTAATGACGTCAACAAGGTCCCTTTCAGCTGTGGAGGAGCTGTGGGAGAGTTGGTTGGGCCCAGAAGCAGTCGACGCAGTTGGGTTCGTGCTGTCACCGCAACCCCTTGGTCGTAAGTGGCCAGCTACGCCTAGTCTTCGAGATCGGAACACAGTCTTGTTGTAGAATGGATCATGCACGGGGGTTTAGTGAACCTTATTCAAGGGCCCAAACAACATGAAAGACGGGGTTCTCCCCCTCGCCAAGTTCAGTGTGAGTCTGGCCCTAATATATTTGGCCCCTGAAGAATGCACTCTGGTCAGTGTCGGCAGCCCGTGGGACTCCGACTCGGCTGCTTGGTGTAAGCCACAGAATGAATCGGGCGCCGATGTGTTGTACCATACTAGTAAGTAACCCATCTCCGCTAGTACGGGATGTCATGACAGAGGCCATCAAGTGGCGTTCTACCTGTATAGATACGACCACCGTTCCAAATGGAAGCTCAAGCCGCAAACAGCCCTTCTTTTCCACAGAATGATTGCCATCGTGCTATGTACGTCCTAGATATGAGCGTGGGGTGTTGCATGTACCCTGATGGCCCAGTTTTCCGTTCTTCTCAATATATAGATCAGATTCACAGGGCACAGCCTTGTGAGCGCTGTGGACGCTATCGGCCGCTCAATCAGCCTAACCCTCTCTCGCCGCAGCTTGAACAACTGGTGGTTCGTCCGCTGGCAACTTTACTCGCATGTCATGCAAGCCGCCGTGCATGACCTTGTTACAGAGTACGACCGACGTGGAGTTCGTTCTACCAAGCGAGCAGAGGAACCGTCCACTTCATCGAGTGCGATAAGGTGTGTTACATACTAGCGTCAAGCTCTGTGACTATGAACCTTCGAAGAGAACGTGTTACCACACCGCCGTGAATCGCTATGTGTGATTTTATTAAAATACTAAGCTAAATCAGTACTCAAGCCCGAGTTGTTAACATAGTACGCCGCCCCCGAACCACGATACAATTCTCGTCGCTCGATAATCGTATCATTCCACGTAGAATGTTCTCTCATGCGGCCAGCTACTCATCAAAGAGGCAGCGGATCGCGAACAATTCTTTCGGGGTGGGCGTACCCTATGGCATGACACATACCTCCCCATTAGTATGACGCTCCGCTCATCTTGTCCGCGTTTCGGTCGATTCCGACCCGCAACTGCTGGTCGAACAAGTAAAGACGAGCCGAGTAACATAGACATCCAATCATCGCTCGTGATCTTCGCCTATGAGAACGAGTCACACCGGTGACGCCACCTAATATATTGATCCGTCATGACAGATATTACAAACCTCGCTGTTACCCCCAGGGGCTTTTAATCTGATACAGTATACGTGTCCACACTTCCTGTCACGTTCAACAGGGATGTCATTCTTGCGTAGTCACTGAAACGAATCCGCGTGAAGAGGCCGGGTGAGAAAACCCTGAGAGCACATGATTTTGAACCTTTCAACGAAACTTAATACACAAAGTTAGGTTCGCAACGGAACACGTCATTTCGGTCATGCGCTCCCGAACCTTAGGGGCAGTCTGTCGGATCCCAATCCGTCACGAGGCCTGCATTGTTATGGGTCAACGGGACCTGGCAACAATAAAACCGCATGTTCCCAACCAACCTTCATCCAGTGAGTCCAAATGTTCAATTTCCTCTTTCTGCAATTCGAAATCATATATCTGCGTGTTTGAGATGATTCGCTTCCTGTGTGATGATTTGGGGAGGGGGATATAGCCCTACACGAATGTGCGTAAATTAAAACAGACGGGGAATCACGCTTACATACCTTTTGCAGCGAGTATCTCAGCAAAATCTGAGCAGACTCTTTATTGTATTTTTGGGCAAGCGTCGTTAGGGTGGGATGACTGAAACGCATCGCCTCGACTAGCGGCGCCCAGGCTTGCAACAGAATTCCCCGTCTGGTGCAATAATCGACTATAGCTCTCCGTGTCATAAACGGGTGGAGATCGACCTGCACGTTTCGCAGGTGAGGTAAACGGCATACAAGCATGTCCATTCTCGTATCAAAATAGAACGTACTTGGTTTACCGCAGGGTCTTGTAAACTCTTGTCCAGCAACTCCTTCAGATGCCGCATGCCAAAGTTGCTTACCCCGATGCTCTTCAGCTTGCCCTCTTTCTGTGCTTCCACGATGGCTTCCCAGCTCTCTCGACGCATTTGTGCCCCCCCGAGGGGGCTATGAATGAGATACAGGTCAATGTAGCCCAAACCGCACGCCTTGAGGGACTTGTCGATGGCTTTCACCACGTTGGCTTTCCCATTGTTAGATTTCAGCTTCGAGGTATAGAAGACGTCGGATCGCTGGAGACCGTTATCATCGACAAACCCGCGGATGGCGCGGCCGCACCCTTCCTCGTTGCTGTACCAATCCGCGGAGTCCTATGAGAGCGCTGTCGTCGAGGGTCGTGCATTCGAGCGCTCTAATGGCACTCACGATGTGTCGATAGCCTGCCTGGCTTGGCGGATAACCTATCAGTGATCAGTGATCCCAACGTTGTCGTCGAACAGGCTGACCTCGAGCGCCCACCGTACCGCCTTGTAGGCTTCATTATTATCCATGTTGTAGGTACCTACAGCATCTCAGGTCTCAGGGTGGTCGTATTTCGCTCCAGCGTTCTCATCAACGTACCGAATCCCAAGACGGGGATCTCATTTCCGTCGTTCAACTGAAGTACGGTGTTCCTGTCAGGTTAAATCGGCCGTTCCCATAAAGTCAGTTGGATCGCTCACTTTGTATTTTGATTGCAACGTCAGCGCTGTCATGATTGTGAGCGAGTGCCTGCTGACAGGGAATTTATGCGACCTCGTCCTGGGATTTGATTATCACATACGACGAACAGGAACGGTATCGACACAGTACTATTATTGTACCGCTTGAGCGGGCCGCTCGTAAAATGCAAGCCTTCTCAGAATAGCATGTGCCTGACGTCCTGAAGATAGGGGAAACAGGTATTCGTGCGTGTGGTATTCAGACTGCCGCTGAGGGTACAAGATCGATGATGATCTATAAAATGTGATACTTGCGACGCAATAAATCACTTCTAATGAGAAAGGGTATATGTTGTTGGACACTTGATCTATCCTGGCTTGAGAAATGTGCTTGTGAATTGACTAGGTGAGAGTTGGTGGTACCGACGTTTCCAACAAAGGTGGTTCTTATGTAAGCAACAAAGTACGCGCATCTACGCGGTAACAAACGCATGCAAAATAGTCTCTGAGAAATCATGACGTTTGAGCGCTCGTCGACCAATTCTAACCTCAGAACTGCCTATCATGACACTAATCTGTGGATGGAGTTTCACATTTGAAGTCCTGGACCTCAGGCTTTCAGGAGCTGTTGTAACAAGAAGTTGCATTGGATGTGCAGGGGGGGTCAGAAATTGGCACTTAAATGCTTTTAGTAACGAGTTACCCGGCCTAAACCCACCCAGGAGCACAAGTGTAGTCATCTCTGAAGGGCATACAATCACGTCTTCTCGCACATTCAGGAATATGATGATCGGACACACCAACAAAATCTGAGACGGACTCGTCTTTCAAGTTCCTGCACAACAAACGCGAGGTTACAAAGGTGTTATTTCGAGGCTACTGAAAATTGTACAACAGGAAATACAAGAATCTGTGGAAAGTAGTCAGCGGGGCAATATTCGGCGATATGAATGCTCGCTGCGCCAAAACAAATCAGACATCCAAAGGAAGGTCCTTAGTGGCCCTCATTGCACCGACCCCCGCTTTCCGCTCAGCGCACCACAAAGGCGGCCCGCACTCGGCACATGCTTTTGGGTTCACACAGCTCAAGGGGGATTATAAGCGTTCCGCACTGGGGGAGTACTCCGACCGGAGGGCGCTAGAGTGGAAACTGCGAATAAACGGAATACTTCATCACGGAAAGCGGCGCAGCGAAGCATTGTGATGCGATCGGAACAAAAACTCACCCATTAAATGCATACGCAATCAATCGAGGTAGTAGTCGCATAGCATCACCTAACTGAACATGATATTAGTAACCAATATTTGAAAAACGAAGCGATAGAATATCAGACAAAATGGCACTGGCAAGTACACTTGCACTCCGAAGAGCGCTGTTCGTTGCGAACGAACTGCTCTATTCCTCGGCATGGTCGTGTAGGACGGGGAAGAGAATAAAGTCATCACAAAAAAAAAAAGAAAAGAGAAGGATACTTACACGCTCGAGTGAAAGTCATGATGTTGAACGTGATAAAAGAAAATTTATATGCCACCGACATTGTGTGGTTCTGTTTGGGAATGGTCTGTGCGCTATGATTACCTAATTACTTTTATAAGCTTTTAGTAGACGCTGGTATGAATGGACTCTAACATCGACAACGACAAGAAAGTGATCATTCCCTCAGTATTGCAGTCCTGATGTCCGTGGTGGACTCTCCGATACAACCTTCAGTCATTCCAGAACGCAGACGTCGCGAATCACCGGTCATTATTGACGTTGATGCGCTTGATGCCGACGATATTGTCTATGTCGGCTCAGCACGACCTAGCCAAAGGAGGCGTGTTGGAGAGGACGGAACAATTGCTGCAGCGACCAGCGAAGTCATCGATGTCACTGAAGATGACAACGAAATTCAATTCATTGGCCATAATCCCGCCCGACCGCAACCTCCGCTAGGTGAGTTTATATCTCATGTGTGGCACAACCATTAACTTGGACACAGTAGTCAGAAGAGCACGCATATTTTCTCCTCCCCCTCCTCCACAAATTGGTGGTATCCCTCCGGTACCACAGATCCCCCAAAGGTTTATCCGCCCGCGCCCACCCCCCGGACTTATCATTCCAAATGAGGATCCGTTCCCATTCGAGGCTGACTTGCGGGCAGCGCCTCCCGCTGAACAACCATTCCCGGCTGCTGCTGCTCCATCTCACCATGTCCCATCCATGGGCTTTGGTGGCGCTTTGCTGGCCGGCGTGCGGCGGATCATGGGTCCCCATAATACTACTCAACGACTTGATCACCACAATAGCTGGGGCGTTTCCGGTTCATTTATTATGCGATGGGATCCCTTCGACTTCGCCGGCGGGGAAGAAGACGAGCTATTAGATGGGCTGGATGAAATCGGCTTCTTGGGCGAGGCGGACAATCCCTTCACCGCGAGAGGTCAAATTGACCGAGCGTTCAAACAACGCGATCGCGAGGCCCGGGCCGAACCGGACTACAAACCGGACTACACCCATCCGGACCGGCCATTACCTGGCTTCACACACGATTTCTCCCCGTTCCCCTCGCCATCGTCCTCTCCTGTCGCCGAGGACGACAATTCTGTGGCACGTAGGGCCAGCGGTAGCGGGACTCGGTCATGCGATGCAACCCTTGTATGTGCAGCTTGTCGTGATCCTCTTGTTCTCGGAGCTTCCGACGTTGGGGAGGGCCGCGCCAGGCGGAAGTTGTGGGGCTTACGTTGCGGCCACTTGCTTGATGGAAAATGCATTGAGAAGTTGATGGAGCCCCCTCCAACTCCCGACGCAACCGGATCAAGCAGCACTTCAAGAGTGGCTACAAGACCGGCGGAGTACTCACCATCCCCGAGTCAAGATACCGTAGTCGTTGATTCCGATGCCAGCTCAATGCGGTCACGTTTACGCCCTCGTCGTGGGATGGCAGGTTCATTTACCTCGGTTCGCCTCCCAGTTCCTGCCACCCCCTCGAGTGGGCGCCGCGGTGTCCCCAACAGGATCCAGGCGACTCACAGAAGTAATCGCAAAGGCAAAGGAAAAATGAAGGTTCCTGCCGTAGATGCAGAACACGAGTGGAGTTGCCCGGTCGGTGGGTGCGGACGCGTCCATCTCAGCCTGTTAATGGATGGACGATGGGCGATGGATGAGAAAAGAGGTGCCATCGCAGTATTTGTGTGATTCCGTGATGAGCTTGGAGGTATGTTTGTTTACGTGGCATATGCCTTGGACACGTATATCCTTGCTGAGGCTGTAATGTCTCATGGTAGAGGGTAATTTATATCACGCCTGTACTTTTGATCCCCTGCACTTGCATTTTTCCGGTGTTTTTTTGTCTCCGACGATGACTACACGAATGTAGGGTCGCGCCATCAGATCTCGCATGAACCACGTACTCCGAGAACCAATTCATGCACTGATTATGGGCCGTCAATCCTTGCAAGTTCTATATTTTGTAGTAGTTCTTATCACACGGACTAACCCCCGACTAATACTAGCGAGGAGCGAGAAGAATTGGTCATGTGAATGCTCTGCTCGCTAACACCGACTGTAGCCTAGTAGCCGCATGTTTACCATCCAAGGTTCGATTGCAACGTGTCTGTTGTGTTTACACGCAATTTAGTATCCTCTTTTCTGTCCGCAATTACTACTATTATCTTGACCCACAGAGCACGCGTAGTACGCATGCCAGAAAGGACAGGACAATGACGGTTCCGTGCCTCGTGATCGATATGTCTGTGCCCATCTCGCTGAGCACTTGAACTCATCTGTCACCGTGTTCGCGTTTCGGAACTGGCTTCCGCAGGACTCGCGAATCTAGCCCTCCCTCGTGCCCAATACTTCGCTTTTATTTTGCCTGGCCTCCAGCCCTTGTCCTCTTCTTACTCCCCTCCGGCTTTGTCCCGCTAGCGAACCATGACCACCAGGGCCCGCTCTCAAGACATCTCTGTTACCCCGCGACGATACTTGCAACGACAATGGAAGAGAAACAAACCTGTAAGTTGTTATCCCCGTTATCAGTTATGATGGCAATAGATCAATCTGTTTTGTCTAGCACCTTTCACCATCCGATTCGCTCCCTGCACTACGTCTGTGCCCAAATCGTCCTTTGTTCGTATGTGCTCAATGTGGTTTCGCAAACGCGTGGATCCCCCTTTGTTTGTGGTGCAAATGGACGTCAGCCGAGGCTACAAAACAATTCGAGGCAAACGTGCCTCGGCCACGCAGACTGAGTGCACCATCTAGCACAGTTCCTACACCGAAGACGACCGAACAAAGTCCTCGGAGGAGAATGTCCGCAGAGTCTACAGTTTCGAGTGTAGGCCCTCACACTCCTCAGAGCACACGAGTAATTTCCTCGATCCAAGTTCACTCAACCAAAGGTGTGCCTGGTATTACGACAGTCTTGGAAGCCTTTCACCATGATATGTGTCATGACACCAGACGGCTGGATCTACGTAACGTTGAGGGCGTGGACCCCGACGCGGTTCCTCTGTCTGCATCCACAAACTCCCACAACGCTCACAAGGAAACGGTCGACAATGGCGACGTGCATCGAGTGATCGCAGCAACCTCGATAACGGTACTTATATCCTATTTCTCCACCTGACTACGGTTGAGATCGACAAATGTACTAATTTGCACCTATTCTTGTGTTGTGTAGCCGCCGCTCCCGACTTCTTCCTTTCCAAACGTCGCACCCGAACCCGAGGCAAAACTATACAAACGCAATTCCGAAGATCGCGATCTGAAGAGAAACTCAGGGCGCCACCGGAGGGGACTTCCAGCTCTTTGTGTCTATCCTCCACCCTCGCGCGCTCGTGCCTCGTGTTCCCCAATCCCCACAGTTGAACGTAGGGGACCAGAAAACGTTATGACCGCGCACGCCACCAACTCTACAACGTCGGTGCTAATGGAAGCATCGAGTACACCACACAGTACAGGCTCGATAGATATGTCGGATGGTGGACACATGCACTCGACGGCGTCCATTTCCTCTTCGCAGTGTTCCCCTAGGCGTGGGCTGCGCAGGACCAAAAATATGACACTGCTCAAACGCGAATCCTCGGTCTCCGTCCGTTCTCGTTCTCCTTTACGAGAGAGCGTGGATACACCAACGTCAGCAGTGGAAGCACGACAGTCACATGCTCTATCGCTGACCCCTTCTCATGATTATGATGCTCCCCCTGTTCGCTTGGGACACCCAAATCGACCGTATTATTCCGCGATTCGCAAGGACATGTCACGTCCAACCAGCCCAGTCTTCTCTATAACCGCTCCTCGCACCCCCTCTCCGGTTCCATCGCATACGGATTACGTATCACGGGGTACGAAGTCTCTCGACTGTGGAGACAGATCGAGTATCCAGTATGCACAGGAATTACGACCCATGTCGATGGTGTTGTCTGGTCGACCCACGTCACCAATTCTGGGTGCTGGATTTTCGCTGAGCGGGGAGATAGAGCTGCGGATGGATTTGGCGCGGTGGCGACAGGAGAATGCGCCAGACGAGCCGGGGGGGTATCACTTTCGAGAGACGGGTCGGTTGTCGGGCAAGATGAATATGAAGAAGAGGGTTAAACAACTTGGGAGGGGTTTGAAGGAACTTGTACTTGGAAGATCATAATTTGATGACCATCACATGACTGGTGATGACAGGTCACATGACAATATATACCCCCCCTGCAATATGTTGGTTTTGCGCGCCGTTGTCAACCACTTTGGTAGTGAGGACTCGGAAGAGCCTTGTGTTGTGTCCAGCAGGGGGTGACCTCGACACCCCTCACCAGCTGACTTGCTCCGTGTCATTGCGCAGGTGTACAGCCCGCGTCATCCCATTCTCTGGCCCTAACTATCTTCTCTCCTTTCTTGTGAACTGCTCTGATTCTTGCTTCATATCTTCTTGCTCATGATTGGTCGAAAGATTGTCGACCAAATAGACGAACTTCTTGATGCGCCAGAACCCCCCAACAACCGTTACCTTCAACCACCTCCGCTGCGGATCGATACTGGTCGTCGTTTGACAGCGGGGATGGTCTTCAATGTATGAGTTTCTTCGTGACCTTCACGCGGGCTAATACCTGACTGTCGGTTAGGAGTGCACGAACACAACTACCAATCGCAACAATCCCGTCACTCCACGTCTATTCGTCCATTCCGTCTTGTATGTTCTTCTCCTATCGAATTTCGATTCACACTAAGTGTTTGATTAGCACACCCAACTCTAGCCTCACTTTTGGCATGCCCAATCCTAGTACCTCTTTCCCGGTGCGTATGGGATCCCCGTGCGGATCAGTCAGCGAGGCAAGTTCTCGCAGCAATCGTTACTCCGTCGCCGAACAAGCCCTTGCCAGCGCATTGAAGAACAGCGAAGGGGAGCGTTCTCCCCTAGAACTCCAGATCTGTGCCTTACAACAGGTCACCGCAGCCCTGAGCACACGTGTCGAAGAGTCCCGGGAACACGTTGCGAAGCTCAAAGTCTCTCTTACGGAGAGAGATACAGACCCAGCCAAATATGTTACGCTCCAACAGGAACGTTGGATGGCGGAAAAGCGGCAATCTGCGGTCGACAAGGAAGTTGAGATGTTGACTCAGCATCTGAAACGTTTGAAGGCGAATCCGGACCATCACATAGATGAGGATCGTGGCGCTTCCCCAGCCCTCGTCAACGAGGCAAAACGGAATGCCAATCTCGCGCACTTTTTTGACTATTCTCCCACGAGGACATCATTCACCGGTACCCTCGATCTTAAGCGTAGGCTGGCTCTTGACCAGCCATTCCCACGTCGAATGACAATGAGCGACGTTTCTCCCCTTCGCCTCCGACCGTCGTCCGTCACCCCTCCTCTTCGACGCCTCACGACTAAACATGCACGTCCTCCATCGATGGCTGGTGATGCGTTCAACCCGGTGAAACGTCCTTGCCGACCTCGTCCTTGTAACTCTTCCTCCGATCTTTCCCCGCTCGCCAAGGTCACAGAAAATAGCGCAAAAGTGCATTCTGCCTCAGACCGTTCGGCATCACACAGCTCTCGCTTAACTACCGAAACATTCTCTGACGGCTCCGAAGGCCGTGTATCTACCCGACCTTCTACACCCCCATTATCCGTTTCGTCCATGGGCACCTCATCATCATCGCAGGGCGTAGGTGAAGAGACTGGGGGCACGGCCACCATCATCAGCCACGTTACTTCTCGCACACGCTCTGAAATTCTCGCAGCCTTGGACAAGGACACCATCCACGTGCCAGAGTATGCGGTGAATCTTCTCGGGGGATTCGACCTTATCCACGATGAATTTTCTCTCCCGGACCGGGAGCTCTTCATCAAGCCGAGGGAGATGAAGCCTATCGAAGTCGCTCCCCCACCAGAACCAGTGGACGTCCCTCCTCCGTCCGAGGAGTCCGACACAGGCCCGTACACGTCGTTTGCCTTGCCACCTTTTACAATGGAAACAACTTGGTCACACCTTTCGTTGAATTCGCCACCATCACCTTCTACTCCCCGTATGCATCGCCCTTCTCTACAGCCACTGACGCCGGACTCGTCGTCTTTTTCCCGTTCGAGCACCCCCACCACTCCTCGGCCGTCGCAGAGCTCCAAAGGTCCTCGGGCTCGCCATTCGCTTCTCTTCTACATGCGGAAACACAAGGATGCAGAATACAGCCCTGCGTCGTCGTCCGTTGGTGTCGAGAGTTTGGCTGGGAACAGCCCTGTTTCAGGTGGCGCAGTAGTGAAGAAGCGGTTCTCATTTTTCTCGCGAAAATAGACCAGCTAGTACATACATGATGGACACACATGGCTTGGCTACGTAACCATGACACTACTCACGATTTACTACTACTACTACTACTATCTAGCGTGCAATCTATTGCCCTCGTAGCCGCCTTGTAGCGTAGTATATACATCTTTGGAACGTATAAACCTACGCTTACATTAGTATCTCTTATTCTAAATCAGATATAAGGTGGACTAAAAAAAATGAACCCGACCCGGATTGAACGGATGACCTTATGGAATCACTCGAAAAGAGCTGGAATCATACGCGCTACCACTGCGCCACGGGTTCCCCATGTAAATGGGACCATTAAGTCATATATGTTGACACTTGTTTGACGTTGTTCAAAGACTCATGACTCAAGGTAACATCCCTTAAATGAGAATGTCGACGTCTCAGAGAAAACAAACTGCGCGTAAAACCACCGGGAAACATCTGGAATTGAGTAAGTGCCATTTCGTTGACTATGCTCTGGACATCAACCGATTGACAGTTTCGCCTGCTGGATGAGCAGCGTCCGCTCTGACTCGAAGCTCAGCGGCATCAAAACTTGCTAAACGCGTTCGACATGCACGCACGACAGCCGCAGCTGCTACCTCTAGTGCCGGTACGTCTTCGTCGAACAGTAACACCGCGTCGTGTCACACCCTACCCAGGACCGAGTGGTCCTCGCTCCAAGGCATCACCCATAAAGTCCATTCTCGTGCACCGCCCAACTGTCGCTGCGCGGACCTTCGGATTGCCAGATTCTAGCAAACCAGTCACCCCTCCCACGACCACGAGTCTCTCGTCGACCAGTACTCATGTCAACGATCCCATGTCGATGCGTGATCCATCATCCGATCGGACTCTCCTCACACCGCAAGCGGTAGTTGGTACGTCCTCGTCGAATAGCAACGCCCCATCGTGTCATACCCTGCCTATTACTCTCTGGATGCAATTCGCAGCATGGTTGGAAAACCAAACGTGCGTGCAGGACGATGAGCTTCTTCGCGCCGTCGAACGCGATGGCAAATATCTTCTCTCCCTGGCCAAGGCGACGGTCATGTTCGACAACGCATTGCACGGCAATATACCCCCATGCGCGAACGGTATCGCTAATCCACTCGGCGAACATGCATGGACGCTCCGCGTCTTTGCTGAACTCTTGAAATCCAAGATTTCGGAGGGCAGTCTGAGCGAGGAGTTGGAAGTGGCCGTTCTTCGGGATGGAGATGCTTTGAGACGACTCGCACAATCTTGCTTGGATTTCGATCAAGCAATTCGAGGTTCAAGTAGTGCAATTTGGGAAGTAGGCTGTTAGGTTCGCATTGCATGTCATTTCTATGCTGCTGGTTACCATTCTCATACCCTTTTTACGCTTGGAACACGTGTATTAGTACAAGGTAATCTAAATTAGGTTCACTCAATCGTTATAGCCGCGTCCCTTCGATGCTCTCCACGCCCTGTTGCTTCCGGATCTCTTCTGATAGTCTTTTGGACTTACCGACGATGCAACGCGTGAATCCTGGGTGGACGTAGACCTTTTAGCAAGTTACGGATGAACCGGACGACCGGGTCGATCGTTTCAATGGGTTCGCGATGAAGGTGGAGTCCGGCAGCACGCTTCCTGGAGTATAGTCAATGTGCGATGGAGAGGACAACCCGGGCCGTCAATCCCATCTGCTGCACCCGTCAGGTACCTCTCTCCGAGGATCAGGGCCATGTACAGTATGCACAATGACAGGCAAGAGGGCGATAGAACAATCACTTACCGCACGAGGGAGTTGGCGAAGCAGTGACCATGGTGGGTACGCCGCTCAGCTCTCCGCAAGATTAGTCTGCGGAAATGGGAGATGGAGGCTTCTTATCGGTCCAAGCCAGCAGTGACCTGAAAGAGGTGTGCTCTGAATCCCACAGACCAATCGAGCTACCAGGACCTTTTCGAGTCTCACCAGCACTTTCTCATTCCCAGGCGGTATGCCAGGCATGGTTCCTGTCCCAAGCCATCCGAGTTGAGATTCGATGAGCAACATTGACGCTCGTTTACAACACTGGTGTGTTGTAAAACATTGAGAAATATTTAGCCGCCAGAGAGCAAAAAGTACTTGTCACTCGTTAGTTTAGCATAGGTTCTACACCGCCCCGACATGAGACTTCAAAGTCCCTTCGTAAACCGGACTTTTCAAGCCTACTAGTCCGAGTTCTGACACACGAGGTTTATGGTGTGGCACTACTTCACTTGATCACGTTTATTAACCCTTGGACTATGTTTCTTTGTGCGGCCAGGAACAACATTCTGGTTCCAAGTTTGACGCCTGCCAATTCTCTCATCACCACAAACCAACGAAATATTCATCAGTATGTCAGCGGTCTGGAAGCCCACTGCGAGAAAATTCTTGAAGACATTGTCACGGTCTCTCAAAGAATCCGTCGTTCGGCATTAGCCTATGCGAATAACCAAAACCTCGGGATTTCCGACAGACTTCGCCGCCAATTGGAAACCATCCGTATATCCGTTGACAACATTCTCGAAGCCCTCACCAAGGCCTCCCTCACGAGTGATACCCTTGACAATCGAATAATCGATTGGCTATTCAGCGGAGAGCTGTCCTTGTGTTTGGGCAAGTTGAAAGAGATGGACGACATGCTCAAGCCCATTGGCCAAACTCGGCCTGCTACGGCCTCTGCTCGACCCCTCGGACTGGCCGAAGACAAACTTGTCGCAGCCATGGCGTTCTTCGATAAACACAACAGTCTTTTCCATTTCTTGCTCACTCCCGATGTTTGGTGCGTTTCCCAGCAGCCGTCTGAACTTGTACTTGACCTGGATCTACTTCTCAGGAACCGTGAGCGTCTTCGTCACCAACCATCTCAACTTGATGCCCTTCCTGTCGCGGATGAGACACAACACAATGCCCAAGAAACTCAATCGAGTAACATGTACGTGTCGTGGTGTCAAAATGGGAATGTCTGTCATCTGAATGCAGCCTCAACAGTGCAGCAACAGGATACGACCATGGCGAGAATAGACCCACATTGACTGCGGAGCAACCATTGACAGCAAGGGACAAAATATTGTTTCGTAAGTGCGCCGTGCCTGGTTTCATGCCTGGGCTTGTTGACCATGTCTCGTGAGCAGAGCAAAAGATGGACGCAGTCTTACGATGGCTCGCTCCACTGGATTGCACGGAGAAACACAAACAGACTCTTCAGCTTCGTCAAGAAGGCACATGCACTTGGCTTCCCAAAACAGATGCATACAGAAAGTGGAGGACTGGTGGGAGCCAATTTTCGTGGTTGCACGGTAAAGGTATGGTGTCCAGCACCTCGTGAGTTACCATAGCTGATATCGCGCGTGCATCGATGTGTCCGTAGCTGGTTGCGGAAAGTCGGTATTGGTGTGGGTTCATTTGTTGTTTATCCCCACCCCGATACTAACTCGTGTAGTGCATCCACGATCGAGCATCTGAAAAATACATTGGGAGATGATGAAGTAATAGTATTTTTCTACTGCGATTTCCGAAACGAGCGGTCGACGGCTCCCACGGAGTTGATGCGCTCCCTACTCTCCCAGCTATTCCGCCATTGCTGTGATTGTAATATTGACCCTGGTGATTTCCCGAACAAGATACTCGAGGCGAAAAGCAGAGGCACCCTATCACTTGACGATCTTGACAAACTCTGTGATCTGGTAATGCGCGCCACCCTTTCCTTCCGTCGTAACCCCATCATAGTGATTGATGCGCTCGATGAGTGTGCAGATATCGAGGGACTCGTACGTGCTCTTGCCAGATTCAAGCGGGCCGATGTTCGGTTATTGGTGACGAGCCGATATCATCAGACCATTATGGATCACCTTATGGAATTCCAATCACTTTCCTTCGAGGACATGGTGACAGAGTTGGCGAGTGATATAGCGTTGCATGTGACAC
Source organism: Hemileccinum rubropunctum (assembly GCA_038089535.1). Taxonomy (NCBI): domain Eukaryota; kingdom Fungi; phylum Basidiomycota; class Agaricomycetes; order Boletales; family Boletaceae; genus Hemileccinum; species Hemileccinum rubropunctum. The sequence goes on from JBBPLC010000094.1 coordinate 51,013, forward strand.
GGGTGGTTGACTCGGACAACCGGCTGAGATCTGCCGATCCGGATATAAAGGAGGAGATACATGCGAAGTTAAGTGAGAGGGCGGAAGGGAGGTAAAATGTTGGTTTGTCGGGTTGCCTTGCGACTCACTCACTCCCGCTATCTTCTAGGTTCCGTTGGGTGCAGTGCCAGCTCGACAACCTGAAACATTGTGCGAGCAGGCAGGAGCTAAGGGAAGCACTTGACAACCTCCCCAACGAGCTAGAAGCAACATATGAGAGAATCTTAGGGGCCATCGACGAACGAAATTTGGAAGGGAAGCTGGCGCGACGTGCGCTAGCATGGCTCATGGTGGGATTGGAGCCCTTGCAGCTGGCTCGGATTGTCGATGGGCTCTCGGCCGATCTCTACCAAAGAGGGATCGATCGTGAGGTGCTGGGAACTGCACTCTTGCATGCACTGTCCAGCCTGGTATCATATTCTGAACAGACAGATATACTTACGCTATCCCACTTCAGCGTCAAGGTATGTTTCGGGACACTCCTGTATTTGTAATGTCTGCATATCTGTTCCATAGGAATATCTGATCAGCGCCACGGCACTACCAGTGTATCAAATCATTCCCCATGAAGCACACGTTGAGGCCGCTCAGACTTGTATGCAGTACATCTCCATGTTCTTGAAACAAGGACCCTTGCGTGGTAACGTTACACCATTACAATCCTTCCCGATGCTTTCCTATGTTCTCTCTTCTGGTTTCAATCACCTCGCCCATGTCGATCCGGGGTCAACAGTCATCCTCGAAGCGCTACGGTCTTTTGGAGCAGACGTTCGCCATCATCCATCACATTGGGAGCGTCTCTGCGAATTACGGGAGGAGCATCTCCGATGGCCTTATCCTCCATGGCCGTCTTCGAGACACGACTTTGTGCTTTACATCTTGATTGCTTATGCCTCCCCTGGTCTCCTTCGATCGTTCCTTTCCAGTTCTGGTCCTCTGATACCGAGGGTTGGGACAAACCCACTAGTATATGCTGCAGACCTCCGCAAGACTGAACACGCAATGGCACTCTTGGCATGTGGGGTTGATGTAAACATGCGCGGTTTCGTCATCGATGACTCTCGCCATGCTATGCCACTCGATGTTGCCATCGACGTTGGTGATGATGTGCTTGTGGGCAAGCTCTTGCAAAGAGGATGTATGGTAACATCAGACGTTCTGGCGACCGCCATTTGTATGCCGTGGTGTAGCACTCGGGTGCTGGTGGAACTTATGCAGACTAGCGAATTTGCGCAATGGGCACATCAAATTGGACATGAAGAACTGTATCGAGGAGTATTCAATAGTGCAAGGCCGAATACAGGGGACAGCAGGCAAGGGGATGAAGATCATGTTGCCCTGGCACGTATACTTCGCCAGATCGGCCAGGATCTTTCTGCAGACAGTCAGTTTGGCGCAGACATCATTGAGCGTGCTGTACATGCAGCACATACGTCGACGCTCGAGTTTTTGCTTCCACCAGATCAGCCACCACACCCCCGATTTTTACTCGCTGCATCAACTGGCGATACTCCGGAGACAGTATCTATGGTCCGTTTCCTGCTCTGTAAGGGTGTTGATATACATGCTGTCTCGGATGGGAGTAGGGACACCGCGCTTCATCTCGCTGTAATGTGTCCTTGGGAACCACGGAGGTTGGAATTAACCAGATTGCTTATCGATGGTGGATGTAGTCCCCACGCCCGCAATTCGCAGGACGAGACGCCGTTAACGATCGCGGCGGGACACTGCTACATCTCAGTCGTGGAACTTCTACTCTCCTGCAATTTTTCACTCCCCTCCAATATCTTGCACCTTGGATTAGAACGATGCTGGGATCTCCCGATTGTTCTATCCTTGATTCAAAAGGGTGCTGATGTGCATTCCACCACGTCCAATGGGGATACCCTTCTTCATCTTGCTATGACTGAGGACGACGCATCAAGGCGTTTGGACTTGATCAAGATTTTCATTGAAGCTGGTTGTAATCCTACCACCATAAATTCTCAGGGCAGATCAGGCCTTGAAGTTGCCATCGAACGTAGACACCCTTCGGCGGTGGAACTTTTACTCTCGCGCAATATCCCATTACCACCTGACATCCTGTTATTTGCACTACGGCGACACTCACCTCTCCGCGTGGTTGAATCCCTGATTCGTAAAGGTGCTGATGTCCATTCCACCACGTTCAATGGGTATACCCCACTTCATCTTACCATCACCCAGTATACCGAACGGCGGTGTATGGATTTCGTCAAGATGTTCATTGAAGCTGGCTGTAATCCTGCCACCATAAATCCTGAGGGCAAATCATGCCTTGAGGTTGCCATCGAACGTGGATACACTTCAGTGGTAGAATTTCTGCTCTTGTGCAATGTCACATTTCCACTCGACATCCTGTTATTTGCACTACGGCAACACTCACCTCTCCGCATGGTTGAATCCCTGATTCGTCAGGGTGCTGATGTCCATTCCATCACGACCAATGGGGATACTCTACTTCATCTTGCCATTGCTGAATACGCTGAACGAGCGTGTCGCCTCGTGATGAAGGTTTTCGTCAAAGCTGGCTGCAATCCTACCATCGTAAATTTTCAGGGCAAGTCATGCCTTGAAGTTGCCATTGAACGTGGATACACTTCGGTGGTGGGATTTCTACTCTCACGCAAAGTTCCATTACCACCCGACATCCTGTTATTTGCGCTATGGCGACACTCACCCTTCCGCGTGGTTGAACTCCTGATTCGTAAAGGTGCCGATGTCCGTTCCACCACGTCCAATGGGGATACCCTACTTCATCTTGCCATTACCCAGTATCCCGAGTAGTGGTGTGTGGATATCATCAAGATTTTCATTGAAGCTGGCTGTAATCCTACCACTGCAAATCCCGAGGGCAGATCATGCATCGAAATTGCCTTCGAACGTGGACACACTGCGGTGGCAGAATTTCTGCTGTCGCGCCCCGACATCCTGTTATTTGCGCTACAGGGACACTCACCTCTCCACGTGGTCGAATTCCTGATTCGTAAAGGTGCTTATGTCCATTCCACCATGTTTAATGGGGATACGCTACTTCATCTTGCCATAACTGAGGACGACGCATCAAGGCGTTTGGACTTGGTCAAGACTTTCATTGAAGCTGGCTGCAATCCTACGATCGTAAATTCTCAGGGCAAATCAGGCCTTGAAATTGCCATCGAACATGGACACACTTCGGTGGTAGAATTTCTACTCTCACGCAACATCTCATTACCACCCGACATCCTGTTATTTGCGCTACGGCAACACTCACCTCTCCACATGGTTGTATTTCTGATTCGCAAAGGTGCTGATGTCCATTCCACCATGTCCAATGGGGACACCGTACTTCATCTTGCCATTATTGAATACGCTGAAAGAGCATGTTGCTTCTTGGTGGAGGTTTTCGTCAAAGCTGGTTGTAATCCCGTTTCCTGCAATTCTGAGGGAAGCACAGTACTGGAAGCCGCCATCGCGTGTGGATACACTTGCGTGATGGAACTGCTACTTTCATGCTGGCACGTTTTATTTCCTCCCAACATCTTATTGTCCGCGTTATCGCGACGCGCACCTCTCCACACGATTGAATTTCTGATCCGCAAAGGTGCTGATATCCATTCCACCATGTCCAATGGGGATACCCTACTTCATCTTACTGTCGCTGAATACGCTGAAGGAACGTGTTGTTCCATGGTCAAGATTTTTGTCGATGCTGGCTGCAATCTCGCTGCTTGCAATTCTGAGGGAAGAACAGTGCTGGAAGCCGCCATCGAGCGCGGGTACACTTGGGTGGCGGAACTTCTACTTTCCTACTGGAATGGTCCATTTCCTCCTCACATCTTATTGTTTGCGCTATCGCGACGCACACCCCTCCACACGGTTGAATTTCTGATTCGCAAGGGTGCTGACGTCCGTCCCACTATGTCCAACGGGGATACCCTACTTCATGTTGCCATTGCTGGGTACGCTGAACAAGTATGTCGTCTCTTGGTGAAGAATTTTATCGAAGCTGGCTGCAATCCCGCTGCTTGCAATTCTGAAGGAAGAACGGTACTGGAAGCCGCCATCGAGCGTGGATATACTTCAGTAGTGGAACTTCTACTCTTGCACAATGTCCCATTTCCTCGGACCCGAGCATGATCGATGAGACACCGATCCATGATGCGAAGAGGCCGCGACTTGAATGAACGGGCGAACTTGGTAAGTCTCGGAGCCTAACACTGCTGATTGTATGTGGTACTCATATTTTTCGTCCGTCTTAGCTTTCAGTATCAGCATGGCTTCGTCATAAGTATGGAAAATCGATCCACACACTTGCTTTGTAGTTGGCACCACCCACAATCCTGTTGGGGGCTGCGTTGTGGAAACTGCTGTATACTGGTCCGGTCTCCAAATTATGACATTAAATATTGTTAATACTATGGTAATCTTGTCGAAAGTTGTAACAAAATCATATGAAGTAGTGGTATATCTGGGTGCCCCTGGGAAGTGTGCAGCTACGAGAGATGGTAACATGCCCATTCGAAGGATGAGAACGATTACCCACCACCTGACAGGTTTCCAGACAATCTCCGAGTCCGGCATCCCGCATCCCGCAATCCAAATTCCTGTCCTTCCTCGCCCAGTTCAAAGGTAGCAGAGACGTCCCCATCTTTTTTGCGCTCTGCCAACAGCCACCAGGCCAATCCATGAGGTACCACCCCTCGATGTTGGCATCGTCTGTGGTGAACACGCCTTTGAGGGGGGGCCAGCGCATCCAAATGAGTACCGTACCACACTCCAAGAGCAGCATTGCGAGCGCGATACGTGTCCGGAAGGGTAGCAAATCGAGCAAGAGGAGCGGATGCGACCGTAGATCGACTGCGGACTTAGCAGCGTCTTGAATGAGAGGTAGTGGGAACGTTTGGAGGTCCTCGTCTGTTTTTTTTTCTTATTCCTGCGAGAGACGCACCCTGACGAGAGTATGGAGTGTCTTGAGGATCGTACTCTGGATTCATCCATATTTCTGCCATGCTGAGACAGGCGCGAATGTGTTTCCGGACGAGATGGATTTCCCTTCCAATTGGGTCCGACGGAGATCGATTGCAGATCGGTAGAGCCCTCGCGCGGTGTCGTGGTGTACTGTGCAAGGTACAGATATGCGGATGCGGAGTGGAGGGGACGGAGCCTCCGGATGAGGGGGAACGAGGGTAGGGAAGGTCTAGCGGAACGTCTCAGGGATCTAGATGGGTGGTGTGAACGTTGGACGTACTTATTTCGCACCATCGATGTCCCCAACCTTCAAAATGGTGACGGAGAGTATCAGCTTTTCTTGGTTCGTTTCTATGGGAGAGACATCCCTCCTGGTGAATCGCGACGCTCGGTATTTTGCGAGCGAGGATGTAGTCACACTGGACGATGTGGTCTTGTGATTTCAAGAATAGCGAAGAGATCGAGAACAATGATGAAGATGTCTCTGAAAGGGATGTGGTGGAGGAAGCCTTTTTTGGTTGGTCCTGACGCGACCCATGACGACATGAGGCTGGTAGGGTCGATCTGATCAGGCGGTTGTTTGTTTCTAAAGGTGTTGGCAAACAAACGCGTCTGCTTTTGGATTTCTCATACTGAACCAAGTTTCAACCCGCGACTCATCCCCCCTGCTTTCTAGATTTCGCTGGGTCCAGCGCAGATTTGCCACCCTGAAACGACGTACGAGCAGGCAAGAGTTAAGGGAGTTACTCGATGACCTCCCCACTGAAGTAGAAGCAATGGTAGAGCTTTGCTTTCCCACAATGTCCCATTCCTTCCAGACATCTTGCCCGGCTGCGCTGCGGAAACACTCAGCTTGGTGGGTAGTCAAGTAAATTCCTGATTCCCAAAGGCGCTAATGTACACTCAACCAAGTCCGATGGGTATACCGTTCCACACCTCGCCATTGCGGAGTATGCGGAATCCCCATGTTTGAACTCGGTTAGGACTTTCGTCGATGCTGGCTGCAATCCCCTGGTACAGAATTCCGATGGACAAACGGTCCTCGACCCCGCCATGAATCGCGGATGCACCTCAGTCACGCAATATCTACTTTCGTACGACTTTGCATTCCCTCCCAATGTTTGATATCCCTCCCGAAGCATTACGACAGGGGTATAGTCCCATGCTGCGGCGTGGTTGCACCACAAGCTCTACATTGTAAAATCATATCCGGCTTGGCGGAAGCAGCTTTCCTCAACTCCGCAACAGGCGTTGATCGCCGTCCACCCAAGAAGATGCGACCACCAGGTGCATCTTCCAGCGCTCTCACCATCATGTCCTTCTCGAACAAAAACCGAATATCCTCTAATGCATACCCCTTCGTCTCCGGCAGCCAAAAGTAGACCCAGACCGTCATGACCACGCACCACATACCGAACAGCAAAAACGTTCCATACCCGATCTCTTCGAGTAGGTTCGGCGTCACCCGTGAGATCGTGAACGAGAACAACCAGTTCACTCCAATCGCAAGGGACATGGCCGCCGTCCGCACGTGATTGGGTGCAACCTCTCCTGCGATCACCCATGGGATGGGTCCCCACCCGATACAGAAAAAGACAACGTAGAGATAGACGGCGACGATCGAAACGTAGCTTGCAGGGATGATCGTTCTTTGTGGGTGGAGCGCGGTGTATCCTCCGATCCAAAACATCAACAATCCTTGGCCCATCCCGCCGATGAGAAGGCATACTTTCCTTCCCATCCCTTCTACCGCAAAGATGACGGTAATCGTGACCGCGACTAGCTTGACGACACCGTAGATTCCAGTAGCGAACAGCCCAGAATTGGTGCCGGTGACCCCCAAATCGGCAAAGATTTCCGGGCTAAAGTAATTGATGGCATTTGTACCGTTCCATTGCTGGAAAAACATGACGAGGGACGGGATAAATGATCGGAGTGCGGTGGTCCTTGACTCGCCCATCATACGGAACTGTTTGCAGACTGGCATCCTCTGCTTTCCAGCAAGGTCAGCTTTGATCTCCTCAAGAGTGGCTACAATAGCTTCATCGTCAACAGAGCTTCTTGTCGTGTACGCTAGGCTCTTTGCCGCTTCGTCGTAGCGTTGTTGTTCAACCAACCATCTTGGTGATTCTGGCTGGGGAAGCATGAAGATCACAAATAAGATGCCAGGAATCAGTTGGATTGCAAACGGCATGCGCCATTGCGTTTGTCCGAATGGGATATGGAGGGATGAGCCGTAATTTATCCAAACTTGCAAGGTTACCCTTAGTTAAGGTGCGCAGAACTAGTCCGTGAAATGATGCTCACAGCTAAGCATGATCCCGATACTGCCCATGACCTGGATTAAACAAGTACAGCGGCCACGGATCTCTTTCGGTGTATACTCTGACAGATATGAGGGAATCTGAGCAGTGGTCATGCCTAAACCGAAACCACCCAGGAATCGGCCGAAGTAGAGCACCCGTAGCGCCACTACCAGACTGCTCCCAATTCCGCAAATGACCTGTATGATGCTTCCAATCAAGTATATGAACCCGGAGACTATGAGAGGTCCCCTGCGGCCGAAGCGACCGGAGATATATCCTGTAGAGACTGCCCCGAAGCTAACAAGCGGGTGAACACTCTGCAGAGAGAGAAGATGATGGAGTGTGGCTCACAAGCAGCCAGCTTGAAGAACCGAAATGATATTTCCATCCAGGTTGGCCTGCGCGCTAGCAGACAGATTGTCGATGCCAAAGTATTGGCGAAATGAGGGGAGGGACAATATTCCCCCAATCATCCCAGTATCCCAGCCAACGAACATGGAGCCCATGGTCGCAGACAGCGCAAGTGCATATGCATTGCGGTATCGAAACAGATCGTCGATCGCTGCCTGGTAGGACATGGGGATCATTGAAGAGAACAGAGGCAGTCATATATAAGCGATGTACATACCAGATAAGGACGGATAGGGACAGTTTAAATTCTTGTGCGTGCTGTCAGGCTCCGGTCATGGCTTAGGTGTTTCCAACTCACGGAGGTGAGGCCTTGAGGTCTTACTGGTGCGATAGGACCGTTCGGCCCAGGTCCCACCCCGATGATCATGATGTGGCTAGCTCTGCTTCGCGCCCAAGCTGATCCCATCGTCAGGATGCTAGATTAGAGTCTGAATGTATAGCCTTACCAGTAACTTGAGGACAATGTCGTGTTTCATAACCCATTTCGTACACACTTCGAGCAGCGCTCGTCTGAATGAGGTGATATACAGCGATCACCGCGGGAATTTTGCTCAAGCAGCATTGGCGAAGGCAACCTTGAGTGGTTACCGGAGTGATGATGAGCAATTTAGTGGAAAGCAGAAGCAATAATACTTATCACTTTGAAATACGAGGCGTTAAGTGGTCACTTCCTATGGGTATCGGAACAATATAATAGCCGCGATTCGAGGTGTGCCCCTCCAATTTCCAGATCAGATTTGTCCTAAGGAATAGGGTACCACCCCTCCGAGTCCTGGTGTAGCTCGAACGGTCCTTCTCCTCAACGGCGACATGCAGTTACTCCGGCATATCGTACAATTTCACCGTACCTGTCCTGAGCACCTACCAACCAGCTAAGCCGTATGTTGCTGTGGAGATGGTGCTACGGAGGTGGTGCAAGACGTCGCGCGTCCATTTCCTAGATCTCGTGGCTTGACCGGTGAGGCAATAGAGACGGAGAGGTCTGACAAGGCACTGCACAAGGGTTTATCGAAGTCCCGTTTGGACTTCAGTATGGACTTTCTCTAGGGACTTGCCAATATCATCGCGGAGCGCAGTCGACGCGGAGTATGAGTCGAAAAGACTTGGTAGTGCTCCCCGTTTACTTCCCTGCAACGTTTATTCATTAGTTTCAGCCCCATTTACCTAACATAAATGATCTGATCTTAGGCGGGTTGTCGGATGAGAGGTGAGGCAAGGGAAGCAGTAATATACTGGTACAGGGAGGAGGGTGCTCCGAGTTGTAACGGATTATTCGAACATAGGGAATTGCTTTGTTCATATGACGCAATCTCGTTCCTTCTATGTCCGAGTAACCAGTCAGCTAACCGTTGCAGCCTGAATGCCTGGAAGGCTGCTCCGAGGGGACGGGATTGCTACAAAGCTAACTAATGCCAGTGACAAAGCGTCGTCGCCCTGCATCGATGACTCAGTCATGCTTACACAACATCGTTCCTAAAAAGTGTTGTTTACATTTATTTTGATCAGATGACAGGGTGATGCTCTCACGATGTTACAATCTTTCGTGATCATTCTCCTAATTTATGTGACTTAGTCCTGCAAGTCCTCCGGGACACCACAAGCCAACGTCACCACCACCAGACTCACGCAGTCCAGACACCGTGGTGTCGTCCTCATTCTTGTAAGAAGCGTAGTACAGATCGTTGACTGTGTCCGACACTAACGATGGTGAACAAGTTCAGGTTTTCCATTGTCCTTTCTTCTAGCTCAAGATTTTCCTTGACTGGATCGGCCAGCCAATGACGGACTTGACCGGCAAGAAATCAACACCATCTTTTCTTTCTTTTTATGCACTTAGCCTGGTGTCGACTGCATCAAGTTAGCTAGTTTGATGTCATCGACACCATGCAAACTCACCATGACCACATGCATCCCTCCATTGAGCGAGCATCTTCTTGTCTTGATTGGATTCGCGATGATCATGCTCGATAACGCACTGCGCGCCAAGTACACCCTTATCTTCTCAGCGCGGACCGGAACCCCATGTATTTGTTGATCTCTTGAAATTTTCCACAGGTGAGGAGCTGAAGACGGCCGTCCTTCGGGGCGGGAGGCTTTGATACGATTTGCACGATGTTGCTTGGATTTCAGTCGGCGATTTGCAGTGCACTATCAAGTCGACTCGGAGTGGTTACTAGGTTTGCATTGCACATCATCTCAATGTTGTCCTCCTCATACCCTTCTTACGTTGGGCGATTGGAAAAAGTGTACTGGTGTCTAAACTAGGTTTGACTCAGACTCAGTCATTATAGCCACGTGCTCTCGATGATCCTTTTTTGACCTGAGGCGGTTCGATACCTTGTTGTCTCCAGATCTCAATCTGACGGTCTTTCGCAACCTTGCCCGTTCGTTGTTCGTATTCCTCGACGGACTCGGGTCGCTCTCCGTGAGGAGTTGCCCTTAGGGCATGACGTCGTTGGGGCCAGAAGTCAAACGTCGCGGTATGGGTCACGATCTACTCTCCGTGAGATCTCACGCACCAATATACCCTGTATCAACCAACTCACCCTGTTGTCCCAGAACGCGATCGAGTTGGGTTCCCAGTGGAAGCGCACCTGGAAGTCCACGTTGGTACTGATCTGCTGGAACAGGAAGTTCAAGATAGTGTCCGACTCAGCCTTGGGAATGCCGACGATGCGACGCGTGAATCCAGGGTTGACGTAGACGCTCTTCCAGCCGGTGACGGGATGGACGCGGACGACGGGGTGGATCGTCTCGATGGGCTCGCGACGAACGTGGAGCCCAGCAGCGCGGGAACCGTCGGCCTGCGCTACACCGCTGTGAAGGGCGGTCAAGCCCTCCAAGTAGGTCTGCATCCCAGGGCTGAGGGACGAGTAAAGGGCATATCTGGACATGCGCGCGTACTAGGTTAGTGTACATCATTCATCTTATCGATCATTGACGCACCCCGAACTCCAGAGGGTATCACCGCCATATTCCGGGCAGGTGATGACTTTGAGAGACGTCGTGCTCGGGGGTTGAATCTCATACGTCACATCGCTGTGCCAGAGTTCCAGTTTCGAAAAGGCCGCGGAGTCTGGACGCCGTGCGGCATCATTGTATACGACTATTATCGATCTCAGCGCTGGTTTGCATCGCAACATCATGTTCAGGACCGACCGTGAACTTCCTCGAGACCGGGTTCCTTGGGGATGGGGGTGGTCGCATGTTTGTGGAGAGGACCAAAGTGTCTCGCAATGTCGAGTTGTTCGTGGATGCTCAACTCTTGGTCTCTGAAGACTATCGCGAGGTCAATGCTACTCGAGAATGGGAACAAACAGTCTACGAACATACGACTCCTCTCTCGGCAACCAGCAGAGCGCTACCAGAGCATCGTGAGTCTCGAATCTCGAAAACTCGGGGGGAGGGACGAACAGTTCATCTTTCTGGCCAGGGGTGAGCTGCCTCAGATCGATTCCCGTGATTTCAGTCCCGATAGTTGGTGTAAGGTGCTGAACCTTCTTCGCAGCACCGAGCAGGGCTTTCTTCTGTGGATCAGCAGAGTGACCACGGTCGGCGACGTCAAATTCCTTTAGCGGCTCCCAACTGACGACGGGAAAGTATGGCTGAAACGCATCTTTGTCCTTGTTTCTGGACTGGACACGGTTCTACGCACCTTGTAAGCACCGTACTCGTAGGCGTCGTCGGCAGCGGAATCGGCAGTAGGGGAATAGAAAGGGTTGAATGGCTGAGATTCGCTGGCTTGTTTCTTGAGTTCCGTAACGCGGTCAATGTGTCCGTTGCCGTTCTCATTCGTCGCCACAGGTGCCATGATGTGCGATTTTGTTGGAAATCAAGGGAAGGGGTTCTTTATCGGATACCCTCAGCAGTGATCGCAGCGTTTTATATGCTGGGAATCCTCCGATCTTACATCAAAAGCTTACGCCAACTGAGGGGGAAATGACGCAACTATTTGCTGTGGTGGACATGTGAGTCGATTATTCTTGCTTTTGCCATTCTAAGTCCACTGGTTTAGACGCACGCACTTTGAAAGTGGCACGACACAGAGCCGACAAGGCAATGGGCGGTGCGCCTCTGCTGCATGACCATCACTATCAGAGATTTGACCTGACAAATGTATCAAACAGTCCCGAACCTCGATCAGAAAGGTGAATCGTATGCTGTAGACTGACAAAGATCGCCGGATGGTCCAGTCAAGTAACCCACATATGCACATGTGATGTCAGTGTGAGAGAACGCATGCATCGTGTTGGGGGATGCCGTTCACTGGCACCTATGATGGCCATGACGCAGATCACATGCGATCACGTCTCGGAGTATGTTTGAAGCCGCAGAGTCTGATGATCATTATCTAAAGTCAAGCGGTGAGCGGTATGGAAGTAGATCTAAAGGTACAAGTCTATGACGCGTATGATTCCGAGACGAGAAATCCAACGTGACATGCATCTAGCATATAGTCTACATTCACCCAAGCATGCGTTAGCGCTAAATCACGATCGATCAGCGGACCGGCGGAATACTATCATCAATGCGAATCTCACAGAATAACTTTGTTCCATCTCGGCCTGCCACTCGCATCAGTTCTTTCTCACCACCTGGGTGATAAGGCAGATATGGCGTGATGTTGTACACTTTGCCATTGATAGCCGTCCATGCGTCTTCCTTCTTATTATGCATCTTGAGCACGGACGGTGGGATGCGCAGCAGCGTATCCACATTCTAGTTTCCATCCGGAGTGGTTGTCACTAGGGAGCGCACGACGAACTAATCAAGGACGTACGCGTAGGTCCTGTCCGGACGATTTCAAGCTTGCCCAGTCCAACGGACCATAACCTGGCGCAAGTGCCACCTTTCTCGAGGGTTTCTTGGGCCGTTCCGTGGTGGCTGGTGGTGCGAGTAAGGACAACGATGTAGTCTGGCGTTGTGCCTGAGGGACGCCAGACTGTCGACTGGCTGAGCTAGGGAGAGGCGGCGGGGGCATCAATGCATCGTCGCTTAGAATCGTTGGAATCTTGAGCGATGCACTTGGTGTAGAGAAGGAAGGAGTTGCGCGTTGGGCACTGTTTGGTGCTGGGAATGCGGGTGGAACGTCGTCTTCGCCTGCTGTGCTTGACCCGTCGTCCTCCTCCTCGACGAATGACCCAGGAACGGTGGTTTGGGTTGATGCCTGAGGTGGAGATATTGTCGTGTTGAGCGAAAACCAACTTCGTAGATACGACATGGCTTCTAGCAGATGGTGCTTGTGAATGGATGCAACCGCCGTTCATGACTACTCTACAGCATTTCCGTTCCTTTTTTGTCCTCCTCGGAAGTTTGTACTATCACATCCGACTCGGAGGTAGTACCATTGACAGCTTTCCTCAACTCCGCAACAGGCGTTGATCGCCGTCCACCCAAGAAGATGCGACCACCAGGTGCATCTTCCAGCGCTCTCACCATCATGTCCTTCTCAAACAAAAACCGAATATCCTCCAATGCATACCCCTTCGTCTCCGGCAGCCAAAAGTAGACCCAGACCGTCATGACCACGCACCACATACCGAATAGCAAAAACGTTCCATACCCAATCTCTTCGAGTAGGTTCGGTGTCACCCGTGAGATCGTGAACGAGAACAACCAGTTCACTCCAATCGCAAGGGACATGGCCGCCGTCCGCACGTGATTGGGTGCAACCTCTCCTGCGATCACCCACGGGTTCGGTCCCCACCCGATGCAGAAAAAGATAACGTAAAGATAGATGGCGACGATCGAAACGTAGCTTGCGGGAACGACTGTTTTCTGCGGGTGAAGTGCAAGGTATCCGGCGATCCAGAACATCGTTAACCCTTGGCCCATCCCGCCAATGAGAAGTAATATCTTCCTTCCCACTCCATCCACCGCGAAGAGGACAGTAATCGTGACCGAGACCCACTTGACGACACCGTAGATACCGGTAGCGAACAGCCCAGAATTGGTGCCGGTGACCCCCAAATCGGCAAAGATTTCCGGGCTAAAGTAATTGATGGCATTTGTACCGTTCCATTGCTGGAATAGCATGATGAGGGACGGGATAAATGATCGGAGTGCGGTGGTCCTTGACTCGCCCATCATACGGAACTGTTTCCAGACTGGCATCCTTTGTTTCCCAGCAAGGTCAGATTTAATCTCCTCGAGAGTGGCTACAATAGCTTCATCGTCAACAGAGCTTCTTGTTGTGTATGCTAAGCTCCTGGCTGCTTCGTCGTAGCGTTGCTGTTCGACCAACCATCTTGGTGATTCTGGCTGGGGAAGCATGAAGATCACAAATAAGACACCAGGAATCAGTTGGATTGCGAACGGCATGCGCCATTGCATTTGTCCAAATGGGAGATGGAGAGCCGAAGCGTAGTTAACCCAGACTTTGTAAACTCAAGTTAAGGCGGACGAAATTAGTGGGTGAAATAATGCTTACAGCTAAGCATGATCCCGGTGTTGTTCAAGATCTGGATAAAACAAGTGCAGCGGCCACGGATCTCTTTCGGTGTGCACTCTGACAGATACGATGGAACTAGAGCGGTGACCATGCCCAGACCGAAACCACCCAGGAACCGGCCAAAGAAGAGCACTTGTAGCGCAACTGACTGACTGCTTCCGATTCCAGAAATGATCTGTATGATGCTTCCCATCAAGTATATAAATCCAGCAGTGATGAGAGGTCCCCTGCGGCCGAAGCGACCGGAAGTATATCCTGTAGATATTGCCCCGAAGCTGACAAGCCGATGAGCCATCCGTTGAGAGAAGACGATAGAGCGTGACTCACAAACAGCCAGCTTGAAGAACCGAAACGATATTGCCATTCAGGTTGGCCTGCGCGCTAGCAGACAGAGTGTTGATGCCAAAGTATTGGCGAAATGAGGGGAGTGACAATATCCCTCCAATCATCCCAGTATCCCAGCCAACGAATATGGAGCCCATGGTCGCAGACAACGCAAGTGCATATGCATTGCGGTATCGAGACAGATCGTCGATTACTGCCTGGTAGCCCATAGAAGGATCGAGGCGAATAGAGGGTGAAAGAAGTTTTCGAACCAGCCATGCAACCCATATATATGTGCGGTACATACCAGGCATGGACAGATAGGAACAAGAAGACGACGCGACTAGTTCTACCCCCGTTTAAGTCGGTGCCAAGTCATAATCAGACGTGTAGCGTGAGCTCCGAGTCGAGGTCTGTGGTATGGACCGTGCCTCATACAAGTTTGAGCAGTGTTTGCCTGAGCGAGGCCATTAGAAAGGCTGATATTGAAGCTTACGGCGGGAGTTTTTGCTCCAGCCGCGTTAACGAAGGTGCCTTTGCGTCTGGTAGCTGGTGGGATGGTCAGTACCATTGAAGACGGAAGTAATAGTCTTTGAAACACACGGGGTTAGCTGGGTACTTCCTTCACGTTTCAGAATAAGATAACAATCAGCGATTGGAGGGCCGTACGCGTAATACTCCCGGTGGATATCTCCCAAGAAGTCTGGTGTCCAAACTTCAATCTCTATAAGCAAGATGAACTGATGTAAGCATCTCGTTTGCAGTCCGGAAGTCACCGAAGGCGCCTATCCCCTCTCGTCTCCTTTTTTTCCAGCCTCGCGGAGGAGGAACAGCTTGAAAGTCAAGTTTCAATGCTATCTCTATCATGCCCGTCATCTGAGGTCAAGTCCAATCAAAACGGCCGATCTGACGAAAAATTGAAATTAATGCAGAAATGATGCCAATCGACTTCCAACCTTCGGTATGGCAGTGCCTGCTTGTACATGGTTATCGCCCTACTTACTATTCGTTACAAATATATCATGACAAGGTCCCTGTTGCTGGCTACATCGTATGATATTTGTAAATTGGGCCAGCATGCATGCCGAGCAATTCTCCATCATACAAGAACATTGTCTACTCATCGATATTTTTCTCTAACTCGTACCAGCCATGGTTTCTATACAGCAGACGCATGCGCTCTTTAAGCCCACCAAGGTCGGCAAGATAACCTCCAGCACTGCATAGTGCTTGCCCCAGTGACCGGCTTCCGAGCCTACGCCTCTCATGTTCCTGGTGTGGAGGCACGCTGAGAATAGTAAGATGTCTGTTACGGCCCGGGGAGTCTGCTCATCACCGAAGCTACCCTGATCTCACATGATGTAGGGGGATTCGCCCACGCCCAAGGTATATACACCAACGCACAAATCCAAGGTTGGAAACAGGTATGCACCTGGCTTATCTGGTAGAGCCCTGTCTCACGCGTGTACTCGTAGATAACGGATGCTGTCCATGCCAAGGGATCATACATCTTCCTTCAGTTGTGGGCACTGGGTCGTACTGCTGATATATATTTCCTCGAAAAACAAGATCCATCATCGCCGTATGTCTCTGCATCCGCAATCCAATTGATCAGTCAATCAAAGGCCCCTCGTGCCTTGACCGAAGACGAAATCAAGGATTACATCGCTGCGCACGCAGAAGCAGCAAGCAATGCTGTACATCGTGTTGGGTTTGACGGAGTGGAGATACACGGCGCAAATGGTTTCCTTATCGACCAGTTCCTCCAATCCGTGTCTAACATACGCACGAACATACGGGGCGGAGATGAAAAGGGCCGCACAAGATTCGCGAGAGAAGTCATCGATGCCGTCGTCGATGCGGTTGACCCAGAGCGAGTTGGCGTTCGTATCAGTCCCTGGAACACTTCCCATGATGAGGTCATTCGGCTGGACCTTCATATGTCGTGCTCATTTCCCATCGACTTCCAGACATGAAGATGCTTGATCACGGCCAACATTTGCATACCTCGCTACTGTTCTTCGCGACAAGTTGGCGTATCTCCACGTGATTGAGCCTCGTGTAGCAGGAATCACGGACACAGCCTCGATTGCAGGCGAGAACAATGACTTTTTGCGAGAGATATGGAATGGTGGTAAAGGTGGTGAGGACAGGGTATTTATATCAGCCGGTGGGTATACCCGCGAGACGGCATTGTGCATTACGGGAGAAAAAGGCGATTTTGTCGCCTTTGGACGGCAGTATATAATAAACGTGAGGGCTCTTGTTTTCTTCACCCTGGTGCGGTTTGCTCATCCGTCGACTTGATTACCAGTCTGATCTTCCGGCTCGGCTACAGAAGATCCTACCTTTGACAGTGCCGGACTGGTCAAGTTACTACTTGACAGGAAATTTGACACCCTTTGGATACAATGATTGGTCGTTCGCGGACGGCACGGTGAGGGAAATAGATTGAGATCCTGGAGGTTTTACCCCTTCTACAGACGGGGAGTAGAATATATCATTAACCATACCACTACACCTTTCGACACTGTTAATTGGTGCAATAATAGATCTACATATAAATTAGAGCATGAATAATAATATAAACGACAAGGCTCCACTTTTGACAAGATGGAGCGCGCGTATTTTGCGTCGAAAGACGGTCTCACAAGAAGCTTGACTGTTGCGAAGTTCATCCGAGTCTGCAAAGTGGTCGTCAAACGTTGATAGCAAGGACAATCCCGGGTATGATGCGCTCGTGGAAACAATCTTGGCTATCCTAGCGTGAAGTTGGATCTTCTTGAAAGCCATCAAGGCTGTAATACTGGCCCGGGTTTCGGGAAGACAAGCTGTAGTACGTCGCATGTAAATTGTAACAGGATGGTCCCAATGGGCCAGTCGGCGAGAGGTCGTCAAGTTATACTGTCCTCTGAAACGCGACAATGGGAAAAAAAAGGCGATAACACTCGGAATCATAACAAAAGGAAAGTTTATTAGGAAGGAACACGTTGTAGATCCTAACCCACTGGCAGAATGTCTAACTCCCGCCTCACAAACCTCGACTTACTCCCATCTTTTGAATCCGCACGTTGTCTGCGTGAAGATGGGGATATAGCAAACGACCAACACAAACGAGGAAGACCGTCATCAAGAGTAACTGCCCGAAAAACCGCAGATGGATGTCACAGGACCTGCAATGTGTCCACACGGATATCCTTCAACGAGGTGATTTTGGGCTCGACAATGATCTCGTGCTCTGCAGCCACTCTGGTGTGCTTGCCATCTGACTGCTGTAGAAGCAGGAGTACACTGAATGGCTGTTCGGTGCGAGCGATCAATTGTATCGCCCGGGTGTATTCGTCAACGTGAGGGGCAGGGACAGCAGGCACGGGCGCTACGTTGGCACCCCCCTCATGTCTTCGGTTGGCCCCACTGTGCGGACCTCGGATGCGATGAATCCACGGATGTACAAAGAAAAGCTTCCATGGCTCTTGCAGGGGGAGGTTATCTGCGGTCGTGAGCTTCACAGCTTGGCCAAGACCAGGAACTTCAGCAATGTACACCTTTTCGGAGCCGTGGCGCAGGTCGTGGACGTGCAGAGAACTGGCACGAAAGATAACACATGGGAGGGAAAGACGACGGTGCGAACAAATTGCATCAGGTAGATTACTGACCAGGTCGTAGAATCCCACTACTTCGTCACGTGTCAACGCTTCCTTGAGTCGCCGGGTGGATACCTCCATTTCTTCTCCTCCAAGTGCTTCCGGGCTGTGGGGAGCTCGGCTATAAACAGAGATGGAAGCCGGGAGACAACTGTTGTATGGCGATGATTTTCCAGTCCACTCGAGTACTGTAACATCACCAGAGCGAGTCACAATCTCTTCCAAGAGATGTCCGACGGCATCGAATCCTCCTTCGCCATAGCGTGGCCTAATATCACTTTTGAATATCCCAATAAGGGAGTACGCAATATCTTCCTCGACCGTTGCCCTGCGGTTCGAAGCCAAACGAAGCTTTTCGCGAGTTGTGAGATCCTCGGGATGAAATGCGACAATGGTTCCGCTGGAAATCTGTATGGCTTTCGCAAGCTCTTTCATAATCTCCGGACATTCCTTGTGGTTGGCGCGAGTGTCACCGAGGTACGGCTTCCAGGCGGAGTCATAGAAGACGATGACCTTCGGTGCAAGAAGCTCTTGCAAAGTCCAGGCACGCGTCATCCACCGACTAAGTGGAAGATCTCCGGGCTTGGAAGGGTAATCCAAGTCTACAAGGAGAACAAATGTCATTGCCGAGTTCGCGTACCATCTGTACATGGATGTAAGAGATCGATCGAGGGTGGCGCTTGTGAGCTTGTCAATACAGCAGGTGTCCGACCACGCCCATCTGCAGTCAAGGTTGCGCGTCTTCTTGCAAAAATTCCGCAATTTCTCGTTCTGAGGTGTTTTAGGCAGCTCCCACACAGTTTTGGCTTCGTCAATATCTTGGAACGTTGGTTCCTTGCCATCCTCCGGCCGGGACCATACATGTGAGAGCATGACATATTTGAGAAATTTTGAAACGACATTTCGGATCTTCTCCTTGTCCAACTTCTTAGCCATGGAAGTGACGAGCTTTTTGAATGCTGGTTCACTTTTGAAGATGCGCATCCGGTCGGATTCATTACGAAGATGACCAGTGGTGACATCAATAAGAACAAGAGGACAGTGTTTCAGGATGTCGAAAGCCACGTTATCAACAGCGGCCATAGCCTCGGAAGGTGAAACGTAGTTATTACGCAACTCTATGAAACCGTCACTCATAGGCGCTACATTCAAACTGGAGGTACGTACGACTGATTGTAGGGTCAGTTGACTGTTCGATCATGGTCAACATGGTCTTGAAAACATCGATCGCTTCGTCGTATCGTTCCGCATCACAAAGCACGGCGTGCTTCGCTTCATAACCCCAAGGGGAGGAGGGGTCCAATCTCATTGCCTACCGGACAGCTGTCGGAACTACTACAAGAATGAAGCACCATACATACCTCATCCGTGTCCTGCAATGCATCGTCCCAGAACCCTTTCGCCGCTCGAGCTCTGCTCCGCTTGACTAAAGCATCAGGTTTTGGGGGCTGATGTGACACCGCGGCCGAGTAGTGGTCGATCGCAGCATCATATTGCTGTAACTCCATGGCAACATCGCCACAGCGGTGTTTGAACGCTAATAAAGAGTGGTCGTCATATATGCACCAGCCTGAGCATATGCGAACGTGACCAACCAAGCACCCAAATCTGATGTTCATCATCGACAGTTGTCTCCCATTCGGCATCATTTGTCATAGTATGGAAACACTCAGTGGCCTCTGTTAGGCGACCAGACTCTGCAAGAACCTCGCATGTAGCCTGGTAAACTGTGAACCTCGAGAGCTTGAACTTTGTTGCATAGTCATAATCACTAATGGGTGGCAATGATGTTCAACGAAACATACTTCAACTGAGGCTCTCAATACTTCTTTCCAAGAGCTGCCGCCCGTCAACTTTGCCTTGATCCACTTTCTCAAGGTGATTTTCGGACAGGTTTGGCTAAGCGATATCACAAGCGCGTAGTGTATCGTGGCCGTCTCATGATCGCCGGAGGAAAAAGCTGCATCACCGGTCCGTTCGAGAGCCGATACACATCGTCGTGTAAAGGCTGACGAAAACGTGCGGGCGTTAAAAGGTGTGGTATGCAAGCAATAACGTCCTACCTGCAATCCACTCAACAGTCAACTGGGTCGGCCGAGTCTCCTCGCCAAAACAGCCTGTCAGTTTCCGCAGGGTCTCTACGGCTTCTTTTGGTCGGTCCGCCCCACACAATGCCTCACACAGGCCACGCAGGGCATTAAAGTGGAGATCTTCAAAGTTCCAACCGAATACCTTGAAAGATGATCACTTAACATCATGATATAACGCTGAAGATCCCTACCAATGAGATCGTGGTCAGATAAGGACTGTAGAGAGATTGGGTTGGGGGTTGTGCGTGCGTGAATGACTGAACTGCACGTTCATACTCGCCGCGTGATAACTGCTGGTCACCGAACAAAAGATACAACTGTGCCTACAGATTCGCATCGATTAAAGTGTCAGAAGTATTTCAATCGCATATTATACTGTGTACATACCTGGACAAAATAGTGCGTTGGTCTATCGTCTATCGCATCAATCCGATCGTTAACAGGTGGAATCGCATCTTCGCTATTTTCCGTCATGCAAAAAATGATAGACTGGTTGGGAAGAGGCTGAGTTTCCATGAACGCGTAAAGCTGTGAGGTAGGTACCTTGATAACGCGGAGAAAATGTACATCATTGGAAGAGGGGCTTTGCGCAATTGCGATGTCGCACACGCGATATCCATCATTGACCTTCCCATCCCCAATCAACGCTATGCCCTTTGCAATTAGAGCTATGGCCGATGGCTGGATCCTCATGGACTGAGCGCACTCGTGTGAAAATGCAGAAGACGGTAAGTATATAAAAGCTACCTTTTCTGCATCGTCAATAGCCTCTTTGAACTGCTTTGAACGTGCACGTATAAGTGCGCGATTAGCGAATGCATGATGGTCACGATTCGAGGAACGGATGATTTCTTGCGTAAATGCAGATTCTGCATTCCCTAGTTTGCCTTGTACCCAGGGCTCGAATGCCAGGTCGTTGACATGCATGAGTGGTGTCTGACGACCAAAAGCAATTAGTTGATGTCGAACACAAGTCTCTGGGTCCTTACGCCGGTGCTGCGTGACTGGCGGTTCAGATTCCACCGCGATTTTTCGGAGACAAGGGTGGCTATATTGCGGGAGACGAAGTAGGAATAGGGAAGAATGTCCCGGAGATTGTGAAGTGAGATTTTGTCGTCGTATTGTCCAAAGGCAAGCCGAGTGTCGTCTGGCGATATAGCAACTGACCTCAAGCGACCAGTGAGTCGAATGGACGGGCAGATTGTTGTGTGTGTCAATGTGTCCCAAAAAGCGACCGAGCGATCTATGGAACATGCAATGAATTGCCCGCTGTTTGCTACGGCAGTGTTTTGGACATGGATGTAAGGGTCAACTTTCCATTCCGAAATCAGCGAGGATGTCGCGACGTTGAATTGGTTGATGCCGACTTCGTATGCTGTGAAGATGCGCTGGCCATTGTCCGACCACGCGAGTGTATTCGGGTATACAGAGATGATGGCGTTGGGAATTCGAGTGATGAGCTCTCCGGTGCGACTGTCGAAGATGCGGATCGACGGGTCACCCCATGTAGCCGTGGCGAGACGTTCACCGGTGGGCGAAAATCTGATAGAACCGACGTGGTTTGGATGTTTGATTGGTCCAAAGACTTTCTGGCCAGTCGCAAGTTCCCAAACGACGGCGGTCTCGTCGTACGAACCAGTCGCGAATGTCTTACAATCTGGAGAAATGTCGACCGAAAGGACCCAGTCAGTATGCGCGGACTTGACCTCCACGATCTTCTCGTGAATCGTCCCTTTCCAGACTATCGCTGACCCCGTCGTCGTTCCACCTACAATCCACAGCCCGTCCCTCGACGTCGCAACCGCTCCAACTTCAACACCAACCGACATTTCTCTTCGTACCTCCCTTCCATCGGCGGTTGCCCATTTCCTGACTGTCCCAAGTCCAGTACCACCAATGATGTGTTTTCCGTCCTGTCGGAAGGTAATCGACGCTATTGCACCCTCAGTCTGAATATCCAGATCTCGTCGACTCGTCAGCATGAAAACTATGTCACCACGACCCTACTTACTCGTCATGCCCTCAACGATGTACACTCAGAAGAGGGACAGAGAGAGGCAACGATTGCGAAGTACGTCGTGCATACACTTATCAGTATAAATCAGTTCTCACAGGCCTCATGTTCTGGGCGTCTCTGTGCCGTTTGCATGGCCCACTATGTCCGAGTCTATCAACCCACTGGTCGCTCATCCACAACACCGATCGTAACTTAGGATTCATAGTCCTGATTCCAGGAAACGGCGGGGTGAAAGACATTGAGAACTGGTCCTGCAGGCTGCTGGGCATGACTCACGGACGATCAGTGGTACTTCGACACTGGCAGGCGCACTGCACAGCCCGTCGTGTGCTGCTCCACTCGATCACTGAGACCGGAACTTCTCATAGCATCTGATCGACACACGCCCTCTCCCCGCTGTAAACCGACGAAATGCCCACCAGTATACCAGTGGGTCTGGACATCTCAGGCACTACTTCTCGGACCCTATAGACCCCTTTCAGGGGGGGTTTTTTGGTGAGGGGAAACTGACCTGAGAGGAGTACCATTCACGTCGGCATATTCCGGAATATTCTATTATTAGTTGGTGTGAATTATGGTTGTCTGAAAAGCATCAGGAAAGCATCCAGGAGCAATCTGGGAAGCATCTCATAAGTGTAGTTTACTTCCTGTGTCCTATACAAATGTGTCAGTTGAGGTGAGAAGTGCACAACAGTTTACATAGCCACTCTGATATCATTGTATTTCTCTCATTTTCTCACATCAATTATTGGCTCAAAACTCTAATACTTGGATAGCACTCCACCTAGCAATGATGATAAAAACACATGATATGTATATATGGCATCTATGAGTACTATTGCTACATTGTTGTACCTCACCCCACCATTTTCAATGACAGTGATAACAATGTAAGGAAGGTGCATTTTCTCCTTTCCATTTCTTCCCACATCCCACAACAACAACAACAACAATGATTATTACCCTGCTATCACCCTCTTGCTTACCTCCACCCCAGCACTTTGCCCTCACCCTTTTCACCCTCTCCATCCTCTCCCCTGGTATCAATGCCATTGCTCATCACCCTCCCCTCTGCTCTATCAGTGCCTTCATCCTCAACACTCTTATCCTTGCCATGCACTACCTCTTGCTCATGCATGTCACATAGATATGCAGCATCATTCACACTTCAGGGAGGATGCTCATGAAGAAGTGCAATAATACAGTGGCTCAAATAAATGTCCCAATGTTGGGCCATTTTAGAAAGACTTTATATTTGCAAGAGAACTAAAATATATCAGCTCTGACCCTTGCAGGGTCATAAATAGCCCTAACTCCTATATTATACTTCAGGACCTATATGCTATGTTTTCATTTTTTCTTTCACTTTTGAACTTAATAATTCCTTTTCATTTTTGAAGTCATGTGACTTAGTGCATGTGACTGTGAGATCTCTCACATGACCTGAGGCCTAGCCCATGATGTCATCATGACATCATGCCTCATGTCTTTCATCTTCATCTTTTTGTTCACATAAGTATGCTTCTCCTTTTCCACATGGACTTCTCGCCATACTTGTGTTTACCTTGCTTTCCCCTCATGTTCTCCCTTCTTAAACTGGCCCTAAACTATTTAGGACTCAGATGACCTACCCTAAACCTCCCTTACTTACATATATAAACCCTCTCTCCTTATCATCTAATTTCCCCAGTCCTATTCACTTGAATCCTCTCCACCTATGGGGCTAGTTCTCTTGTTTACCACTCTTAACTATCCCCAATCTTACTCTGCACTTGCTGTCTCTTGTGCTACGTTACTGCACACTCATCATTGTTCTCATTGTATGATCTATCTTGGTACCATCAACTTCTTAGTCCTCAAATACCATGTTCTCATACACGTCTGGTTGGATGTCTGTACTTGCCAAGTCCACACTGTTGCTGAAGTTGCCCAACACCTAGATTAGGTGTTATCCTCCAAGTTTAAGTTCTTATCCTGTTTCATCCTACCCTGAATATGAGCCCTTAGGCATATGATTTGGTTACCATGGCACTGAGATATATCCATATTAAAATGTTATGTCATTGGAATATTTATTTGAGCATAATATTATTAATCATTTTTTAGTAAATAACATAATGTTCTGATGGGTGCTATGCTTCAACCTTGACTTATTATGTAACTTACATAACCCTGGGCACTATAAAGAGCAGAAATACCACCCAGTTAACCTTACTTCACTATGAAGCCCATTTCTGCCTCTGCTAGAGCTCATATCCTCTTTCTCTCTGAATCTGGCCTTTCTGCTGGGAAAATATCCTCCCAAACTACTCTGGGGAAGTCCACTGTGGCTAGGGTTATCAAAGAGATTCATCTAGGCAGGGAAAACATCAAATTAGGCCCTCTTTCCAAGCTTTCTTCTACTGATAAAAGGAGAATTGTTTCTAGTATTACCACTGGCAAGGTTGAAAATGCTGTCCAGGCAACCCATCTCATCAATTCTACCCTTTCCTCTCCTGTCTCTTCTCAAATCATTCACAATGTGCTAAAGTTAGCATCTCTAAAGGCTGTAGTCAAGAAAAAAAAACCACTCTGGTCTGTGGAGCATAGGAAATGTAACGGAGTGGAATGGCTAAGAACCAACTCCAATGAGGATGGCCTAGCCTCTAGCTAGGATGGTCCGAGTGTCACCTAGAACGATAAATATGACAAGCAGCCTTATAACGGTGGCAAGCTGGCAGAAGGAGAGGAATGCGTTGATTGAGCACCATGTAGTAGCTCTCAATGCTACTTATTACTTACTAGTTGTAGTGTAGCTTACCTCATTAGGAAATAGTCACATGGCCTATGTAGTATATAAGTTGGAACTCAGTCGTCTGAGTTTGAATAACATCTTGTGTTCTTACCACAACCATCTCTTTAAGCTAACTCCTTAAAACCTTGGTGAGTGTCAGGTATTCCTCTACCTTACTACCTGTATGCTTTCAACAGGTTATGAGCCCTGTCAGTGCACTGTAGTGTGTGTCAAAAGACTGCACCTACATGTTGCCTGACCTCATTGCTCACCATTGTTGTGCATTTGTTGTGCTAGAGAATGTTGAAAAGACTGTTCCTATGCACTGGATAGTGCCATGGTAATGAACCTATGCTGGAATGGCATGCTGACGCTGTTGCATTCCAGATATCATTTACTATGTCTCTCTCTATAAAGGACATTTCCATCTCTGTCTTCAATGGGATGAACTGGTAGGCATGGTGGCCAGCAATGGCCTCCTACCTCCAATCCACTGGGTCCATCTGGGCCCTTGAGCTCTCATGTCCGGCAGCATTAACCACCACCAGTGACGCTGATGACAAAAATGCCTGGATCCAGTGGTCCAAGGCTAATGACCAGATCTTGGGGTCGATTAAAATGAGGCTCTCTGAGCCCATTAGAGCCAAGTACACTGACCTCCTGGATGCTGCCGACCTCGTGAAGGCGCTCCACGATGAGTATGCCAAGCCCAGCCTAGCTGGTGCTTATGGTATCTTCAAGGAGCTGCTTGAGCTCTCGATCCCCAGTGTGTCGCATCCTGCCCCTGCCCTTGATAAGGCAGCAAACCTCTTTGTGAGGTTGAAGGCTGCTGGTTATGACATCCCTGCTGGCATCCAGGTGATGCTGCTTTTGAGCAAGCTCCCTCCCACCATGGACGTCGTTTTGCAAATGATGATTCAAGCCAAGGACGCAGCTGGCACGCCGAAAACCCCCACCGTCGATGAGATCCACAAGGCTGCAGTCCTGTCATGGGATCAGCGCCTTCTTGGAGGGCACAAGGGGAAGCAACTGGCTCAGGCCAACAAAATATCGGCCATAAAGTGGAAAGGTGATGACACTCACTTCCAGTAGCAGCAACAACCCAAGCAGCAACTACCGCAAGGGAATGCTAGCATGGAAGGGTCAGGGAAGAAAACCCATTGAGGCAAGAAGAAGGGCAAGTTGCAGGCTGACCATGCCCACATTGCCTCCTCCACATTTATCACGTACATAACCGGTCCTGAGCCCACTCCTAATCCCTGTGCCCTCGCGCACACTTCTCCACAACTCTACCAGGGAGCTGGCAGTCCCCCTGCTGACACCTGCATCAAAGAGGCTTTTAGCCTCGCTCATCATCTAGAGATCCAACCGTCCACTGAGACGATTCAGAAGCTTGACAAAGAAATGAGCGAAGGCAAAAGAGTGAGTGAACCTAATTGGATCCTCAGAAACCCTGACCTCATATTTGGTGTCCCTGGTCCTTTGTTGGTGTCAGATGCTTCTGACTTACCTGATGATCAGCGTATTGTGGAGATCTTGAGCGACGAGGAAGAGGTAGCCGTTGTTCCCAAACAATGAAAGAGTCAACGTTCTCGCAGGCATGATATCATGGCACTGCTCCAATCTTCTTGGGACAGCGATGACATGGTCAACATCTATGGTTCAGACATTGATAGGGAGATTACAGACACGGCTGGACTTGAGGATCCTTCATGGCCTCACATGATCAGGCAAGTGATTCAATCCACGCCTTAGACTTGAACTGACATAATTTTCCTCTGATGCATTACCTGCTTGAGTAGTAAATAACATGTCATCTGTTGTGGTAGATAGCGTAGCGAATGCTCGTAGTTATCCTTGTATAGCTACTTTTAACATGAATAGACTTTGCTCTTCATGCGTGCTCTGCTCCTACCAGTTTGAAGAATAAGTGTTCATGTGATCCTTTTGGGAAGTTCTGGATCCTTGACTCTGGTGCTTCAATGCACTTTACACCTGATCAAACTGACTTTGTTGAGTATGAGGCATTTAAGCATCATGAACAGATA